>JAXLNO010001649.1:87500-138993 GCA_038087875.1 Malacoraja senta | reverse complement strand
CAGATGTGAACAACATCTGTCTTTGAACGATGAACAACATTTGGCGCATTGGTAGAGCTACTACCTTACAGCGCCAGTCACACCAGGTTTGATCTTCACTTCGGGTGCTGTCCGTACGGAGTTTGCACGTTCTCCCTGTGACTGCGTGGGTTTTCTCCGGGTGCTCCGGTCTCCTCCCACATCCCAAAGACGTACAGGCTTGTAGGTTAATTGGCATCTGTAAATTGTCCCCAGTGTGTGGAATAGAACTAGTGTACGGGTGGTGATTGGTTGGCACGGACTTGGTGGGCCTAATGGGTCGTTTCCATGCTGTATCTCTAAACTAAACTAAACTTATTTTATCTCCCACATTTTTATGTCATAGAGTCGTGCAGCACAGAAACTGGTCTTGGAGCTAACTCAGCCATGACCACCAAAATGGCCCACACTTGCCCACATTTCACCCATATCCCTCCAAACCTTTCCAATCCATGTAACTGTCCAAATGTCTTAAATGTTGTATAGAACCTGCCTCAACTACCACCTCTGGAAGCTCATTCCATACACCCATCATCCTCTGTGTGAAAAAATTGCCCCTCAGGTTCCTACTAAATTTTTACCTTCACACCTTAAACCTATGCCCTCTAGTTCGTGATTGCCCTGCCTGGGAAAAAGACATTCCCCTATCTATTCACATGGTTTATACACTTCTATAAGATATAATATATCTATAACACTCTATAAGATCACCCCTCAGCCTCCTGCATTCCAAGGAATAAAGTCTGAGCCTGCCCAACCTCTCCGAAGAGCTCAGGCCCTTAAGTCCTGGCAACATCCTTGAAAATCTTCTTCTGCACTCTAACTAGCTTAATGGCATCTCTCCTGCAGCAAGATCATAAGATCATGTGATAGGAATAGAATTAGGCCATTCGACCCATCAAGTCCACTCCGCCATTCAATCATGGCTGATCTATCTCTCCCTCCTAACTCCATTCTCCTGCCTTCTCCCCATAACCTCTGACACCCATATTGATCAAGAATCTATCTATCTCTGCCTTAAAAATATCCATTGACTTGGTCTCCACAGCAAAGAATTCCACAGATTCACCACCCTCTGACTAAATAAAATTTAAGAAAGGTGACAAATCTGAACACCATTTTCCAAGCATGGACTCAACAACGTCTGGTACAGGTGTCCTAATGTCTGTATTCAATTCCTTGACCGATGAAGGCCAACGTGTCAAAATGCAATATTTTCTCTTCCTCTCAGTCGCATTCAATGTTGAATGTAAATCACAGGACATACAGTGTGAACCTCCGGTCAATTAGGACATACATTTCCTTATATTTTATTCATATTGGGGTGTTAGGTACAGGATACTGAGTTAGATGATCAGCCATGATCATATTGAATGGCGGTGCAGGCTCGAATGGCCTACTCCTGCACCTATTTTCTATGTTTCTATGTTATCATGTGGGAGGAAGCCGGAGCTCCCGGAGGGAACCCACACGGTCACAGGGAGAACGTGCAAACTCTATAGACAGCACCCGTAGTCAGGATCGTACCCGGGTCTCTGGCACTGTAAGGCAGCAACCCTACTGCCGTGCCACGACATTTTAATATTATGATATTCAGGTGCAATTCCAGTATACTTTTATTACAACTAAAACTTATAAGAAAATACAAGAACAAAACTTTGACACAACAGGCTGGAGATTCTACCCTACTTTTGACATGGAGTGTGGCAGATTGGAAGGTTTTAATGAAATCAAAGTGCAGACAACATGCACAGAACACAATGGGGAACTGTAGATCCATGGCTTTGGTCAGGAGCTACACCATATAATAACCATATAACCATATAACCATAACAGCACGGAAACAGGCCATTTCGGCCCTTCAAGTCCGTGCCGAACATTAAAAAATTTTTTAAATTTTTTTTTAAAATTAAAAATAAATACTTCCCCCTAGTCCCATCTACCTGCACTCAGACCATAACCCCTCCATTCCTTTCCCGTCCATATACCCATCCAATCTATTTTTAAAGGATAACATCGAACCAGCCTCCACCACTTCCACTGGAAGCTCATTCCACACAGCTACCACTCTCTGAGTAAAGAAGTTCCCCCTAATGTTCCCCCTAAACTTCTGTCCCTTAATTCTCAAGTCATGTCCCCTTGTTTGAATCTTCCCTACACGGTATACAACATAGAGTGATAGAGTTATACAGCATGGAATCAAGCCCTTCAGCCCAACTTGTCCACTTCTTTGACAAAATAAAAACACAAAGTGCTGGAGTAACTCAGCGGCATCAGGCAACATATTTGGAGACGTTTCGGGTCGGGGCTGAAGAAGGGTGGCCTATCCATGTTCTCCAGCGATGCTGCCTGACCCGGTGAGATACTCCAGCGCTTTGTGTCTTTTCATGAACAAGTTGTTCATCTTTTGAACCTCCTTTGAAAGAGGAAACCAGATCTCAAAAGAATTTTTTTACTAATCCCCTTGAACTGTTGATTAATGGCAAATACGGTAGACCCTGTAAAAGTTCTTACCTGCTTGAGTTAAGATCTCTGGCTTTCTGTTATCTGCTTTCCAACCTCTGCGATTTATTAACCTGTCCTTATCTATACCATCCGATAAGGGGAAGAACAGTAAACTACACAGACTCATGTGTGTGTGTTTTGTAAAGTTTTTACTAAGGATTTTTGAACTCTTAGTGCTTGTTCCAAATGGACGTTGATCGTGTGTTGGAGTTGATATAATAGGCAAAATTAATAAGTAAAGCCACTGATCCTGTAACTAGTTGAACCATTGCAGTGTTATCCCAACCCATCAACCATGAAATACATCTACAGTACTGAACCCCCAGTCGAGTTTCTGAGAAGGATGTTGGGATTGGATTTATTTGGAGGAAGATGCGGTCAACAACACAATCAAGATCTACTACATTGCTGTGTCAAGTTACGAGGGTGGTGAATCGGTGGAATTCTTTGGCACAGAAGGCTGTGGAGACCAATTCAGTGGATATTTTTAAGGCAGAGATAGATAGATTTTTGATTAGTACGGGTGTCAGAGGTTATGGAAAGAAGGCAGGAGAGTGGGGTTAGGAGGGAGAGATAGATCAGCCATGATTGAATGGTGCAGTGTAGACTTGATGGGCCGAATGGCCTAATTCTACTCCTATCACTTATGATCTTTATAGCCCTGGATTGGTGCAGAGAACTAATGTGCAAAACATTCTGTGTAGGAAGGAACTACAGATGCTGGTTTATTCAGAAGATAATCACAAAAAAGCTGGAGTAACTCAGTGGGTCAGGCAGCATCTCTGGAGAAAAAGGAATAGGTGACGTTTCTGGTCAGAACCTTTCTTCAGACTGAATTGAGTCTTCTTGAGCCTTTAAAAGGGTTCCAACCTGAAATGTCACTCATTCATTTTCTCCAGAGATGCTGCTTGACCCACTGAGTTACTCCAGCTCTTTGTGCCTATCTTCTGTGCAAAACATTACACGTACATCCCAAACAGTCCTTGTTCAACACAACATTTAAATATCACCTTTAACATGGCAAATTGACACTAGGTGCTTTACAGGAGTGCTATCAGACCACAATAGGTACCAAGTTACATAAATTACTGTAAGAAAATATAACCAAAAACTAGGTAAATGTGGAAATATAGATAAATACCAGCTGCCATGCTAACCTGTTCCGTTACTCATTAGGATCACGGCTGATCATTTATCTCAGTAATATATTCCCACGCATTCCCAAACTCCCTGCAGCAATATTAGCTTTGGAGATACAGCAAGAAAACAGGCCCTTCAGCCCACCAAGTCTGCACCGACTAGTGATCACACACTGGCGACAATTTACACAAGCCAATTAACCTCCAAACCTGCAAGTTTGGCATATGGGAGTAAACCAGAGCACCCGGAGAAAACCCACTGGTCACAGGGAGAATGCACAAACTCCGTTCAGACAGCACCAGTTCAGTCAGGATCAAAACCCGGGTCTCTGGCGCTGTAAGGCAGTAACTCTACCGCTGAGCCACTGTGCCTCCCTTAGTTCCTTGGTACCTTGGTAGAGAATGCCATAAGATCCCCACCCTCAGGGAAGAATTTTCTACTCATCTCCAGTCCCACATGCTTTACATCCTATCCTGAGATTATGAATCCTGGTCCTCAACCTCTCAGTCAGGGGAAACTGACATGGTACCTGACACGAGGCTATACGGACTCAGTGACCTCTTTCTATGCCATTTGTAAACACAGGAAACATCCTTCCTGCATGTAACCTGTTGAGCCCTGTCAGAATTCAGTGTGTTTCAACGAGGCTGCTTCTCAATCTGTCTAAACTCTAATGAATACTATAGGGGTGTCATAGAAACATAGAAACATAGAAACATAGAAATTAGGTGCAGGAGTAGGCCATTCGGCCCTTCGAGCCTGCACCACCATTCATTATGATCATGGCTGATCATCCAACTCAGTATCCCGTATCTGCCTTCTCTCCATACCCTCTGATCCCTTTAGCCACAAGGGCCACATCTAACTCCCTCTTAAATATAGCCAATGAACTGGCCTCGACTACCCTCTGTGGCAGAGAGTTCCAGAGATTCACCACTCTGTGTGAAAAAAGTTCTTCTCATCTCGGTTTTAAAGGATTTCTCCCTTATCCTTAAGCTGTGACCCCTTGTCCTGGACTTCCCCAACATCGGGAGCAATCTTCCTGCATCTAGCCTGTCCAACCCCCTTAAGAATTTTGTAAGTTTCTATAAGATCCCCTCTCAATCTCCTAAATTCTAGAGAGTATAAACCAAGTCTATCCAGTCTTTCTTCATAAGACAGTCCTGACATCCCAGGAATCAGTCTGGTGAACCTTCTCTGCACTCCCTTTATGGCAATAATGTCCTTCCTCAGATTTGGAGACCAAAACTGTACGCAATACTCCAGGTGTGGTCTCACCAAGACCCTGTACAACTGCAGTAGAACCTCCCTGCTCCTATACTCAAATCCTTTTGCTATGAAAGCTAAAATCCATTCGCTTTCTTCACTGCCTGCTGCACCTGCATGCCTACTTTCAATGACTGGTGTACCATGACACCCAGGTCTCGCTGCATCTCCCCTTTTCCTAGTCGGCCACCATTTAGATAATAGTCTGCTTCCTGTTTTTGCCACCAAAATGGGATAACCTCACATTTATCCACATTATACTGCATCTGCCAAACATTTGCCCACTCACCCAGCCTATTCAAGTCACCTTGCAGTCTCCTAGCATCCTCCTCACAGCTAACACTGCCCCCCAGCTTAGTGTCATCCGCAAACTTGGAGATATTGCCTTCAATTCCCTCATCCAGATCATTAATATATATTGTAAATAGCTGGGGTCCTAGCACTGAGCCTTGCGGTACCCCACTAGTCACTGCCTGCCATTGTGAAAAGGACCCGTTTACTCCTACTCTTTGCTTCCTGTTTGCCAGCCAGTTCTCTATCCACATCAATACTGAACCCCCAAAGCCATGTGCTTTAAGTTTGTATACTAATCTCTTATGTTGGACCTTGTCGAAAGCCTTCTGGAAGTCCAGATACACCACATCCACTGGTTCTCCCCTATCCACGCTACTAGTTACATCCTCGAAAATTCTATAAGATTCGTCAGACATGATTTACCTTTCGTAAATCCATGCTGACTTTGTCCAATGATTTCACCACTTTCCAAATGTGCTACTATCCCATCTTTAATAACTGACTCTAGCAGTTTCCCCACTACCGACGTTAGACTAACTGGTCTGTAATTCCCCGTTTTCTCTTTCCCTCCCTTCTTGAAAAGTGGGGTTACGTTTGCTACCCGCCAATCCTCAGGAACTACTCCAGAATCTAAAGAGTTTTGAAAGAATATTACTAAAGCATCCACTATTTCTGGAGCTACTTCCTTAAGTACTCTGGGATGCAGCCTATCTGGCCCTGGGGATTTATCGGCCTTTAATCCATTCAATTTACCCAACACCACTTCCCGACTAACCTGGATTTCACTCAATTCTCCAACTCCTTTGTCCCGCGGTCCCCTGCTATTTCCGGCAGATTATTTATGTCTTCCTTAGTGAAGACGGAACCAAAGTAGTTATTCAATTGGACCGCCATATCCTTGTTCCCCATGATCAACTCACCTGTTTCTGACTGCAAGGGACCTACATTTGTTTTAACTAATCTCTTTCTTTTCACATATCTAAAAAACTTTTGCAGTCAGTTTTTATGTTCCCTGCCAGTTTTCTTTCATAATCTATTTTCCTTTCCTAATTAAGCCCTTTGTCCTCCTCTGCTGGTCTCTGAATTTCTCCCAGTCCTCCGGTATGCTGCTTTTCTGGCTAATTTGTATGCATCATCCTTCGCTTTGATACCATCCCTGATTTCCCTTGTTATCCACGGATGCACTACCTTCCTGATTTATTCTTTTGCCAAACTGGGATGAACAATTTTTGTAGTTCATCCATGCAGTCTTTAAATGTCTTCCATTGCATATCCACCGTCAACCCTTTTAGAATTAATTGCCAGTCAATCTTGGCCAATTCACGTCTCATACCCTCAAAGTTGTGCAGCTGCTGCCTCATAGTGCCAGACCTCAGCTTCGATCCAGACCTTGGATGCTCTCTGTGTGGAGTTTGCACGTTCTCTGGGTGCCCTAGTTTCCGGCCCACATCCCAAAGACGTGCAGGTTTGTAAATTGTCCCTGGTGTGTAGAATGTAAATGCGAAAGTGGAATAACATGGAATAAGTGTGAACTGGTGATCGATGGGGTGTGGACTCGGTGGGCCGAAGGGCCTGTTTTCCATGCTGTATCTCTAAAAAGTAACATTGTCTTTGGTATCGGTCTATTATTGCCATGTGTGAAAAGCTCTGCTTTGCATGTAAGCCAGGTAAACTATACTGTACATGAACACAGGCCTCTTCAACCTAATCTCTCCTCAGAACAACAGTCCTGCCAACCAGACTGGTAATTATTTGTTATACTCACAAGATGGCAAATATATCAATTTTTAAATAAGGAGGGGAAAACAGTATGCAAGACTTTTGGTATGATCTCACCATGGCCATGTGTAACTTTAGCAAGGCATTCTTTAAATCCTCTTGCACAGAAGTCCAACCACCAGGTGGCGCCCGCAATGTCTGCCTCGCCAACAGTCTGTCGGTCCTTTCTTCTGTTTTGGTATTTTAAGTATGTGTTATGTTTTAGTGTTCTTTGGTTTGTTTTATGTGGGGTGGGGAGGTTGGGGGTCAGGGAAAACAATATCTTTTCAATATCTTACCTCGCCAGAGATGCGATTTTTTTTCCGGATCGTATCTCCGTTCACTCTGCAGCTTAACATCATGGAGCTGGCGGCCATGCTCGAGACTGACTTTGAGCCGGGCCGTGGACTTGCCATCGGAGTCTGCGACGCCTTGCCTGGGATCGATGCTCCAACCGCGGCCTGCGGATTTCAACTTCGAGGAGCTCGCAGTCTCGGGTAGAGACTGATGTCGGGAAGCTCCAAGCCGCCAGGAGGTTCGACCAGCCGCGATTCAGGAGTCCGATCGCCCGGCGCGGGGAGCTGAAACACCCCCCCTCCCCCAAATGCTGGAGCGTGATCGCCCCGATGTGGAGGGCTCGACCGCCGGTTGCGGGAGTCAAGATCGCCCCGACAACGGAAGGTTCGAGTGCCACGACCGCGGGAGAAGAAAGAAGGGAAGAAGATTGAACTTTTTTGCCTTCCATCACAGTGAGGAATGTGGGGGAGTCGCTGTGGTGGATGTTCATGTTAAAAAAAATATTTGGGGGTCTTGTTGCTCTTTATTGGTATGACTATGGCAATCTGAATTTCACTGTAACTTAATTGGTACATGTGACAACAAACGAACCTTGAACCTTGAATATACCTTGGCCTGCCATGGTCAACCATGTTTGCTCTCGGTGACTGGTGTTCAAGGACATTGAGGTGGCTATCTACGTCAATATTTCCCAATCTCCCACCATTGACTGTAAATAATGTGGTGCCTAAGGGAAGGGAGAGTGACAAAGTGGTAGAGTCATTTGCAGAAGGGTTTCCACATCGGGTGCTTGGCATCTGCAGTCACAACCAGCAATGGTGGAGCAAGAAACATCAGCAGAGCTCAAGGGACGGTCTGGGAGGAGTGCAGAGGTCTGGGAGACTTGCGGAATGGGGCGAGATCAGAGGAGCGGGCAGGCCTTAGGGTGATTTGTAAACAAGAATGAGAATGAGAATATTACGCTGAGGAGGAACTAATTTGAGGATGAGTTTCAGCACCGGTTAACTTTGGCACAAGGCAAGCTTGTGACTATTACAGGATGGACGTAGGGTTTTCCTGGGGTGTGGGTACTACAGGTACTTCTGACACGAATTGTCACCCATCCTTTTTCTCCAGAGATGCTCCCTGACCCGCTGAGTTACAGCACTTTGTGTCTATCTTTGGTATAAACTAGCATCTGCAGTTCCTTCCTACTCATTGTGATCCAGAGAGTTTATACTTAATTCCAAAGAAACCTTTATTTCTTGCCACAATGAGTACAGTGCACAACTTGAAAACACATTCAGGTCCATTTCAACCACGTTACTTCAATGCATCATTCTTATTACTATCGACAATTAAATGCAGTCACCAATATTAAAATAATCTTAAACTGTTACATAGTTTCAGAAAGAAGAAAATTAGCAATATTTACCACTGGTTGAATATTTCTTTTTAATATCTTTTATTCATACAGCCTTTATATTTATAGATATTTTTCAGATCTGATTATATTAAGCCATGAGTGTCTTGTTCCATTATATTGGATGCATGTTCAACATCTGAGGGGATTATTGGATAAATATTTCTCATTCTGAGAGTTATCTCTACCAGGGTATTGAATATATGTTCTTATCTCTTTGTAGAAAGCTTCAGTACACCTTGCTGCTGTACCTGCCCCTCCGTAATCATATCCAACAACATTCATTCTGGCAACTCTTCACTTTGCTGTCAAATCTTTTTCAAGCAATAATCAACTTGAAAACATGCCTGCTGACCCCCCCCCCCCCCCCCCACCCCCACTGCAGTGAATATTATGATCAAAATTAACTTCATTTCTCTCTTAATCTGTTCAGTAGTTCTCCCAGAACCTATTCATTGTTCGAGTGTGCTTGCTTAGTAGAAGGTAGACAAAAATGCTGGAGAAACTCAGCGGGTGCGGCAGCATCTATGGAGCAAAGGAAATAGGCAACGTTTCGGCCCGTAACGTTGCCTATTTCCTTTGCTCCATAGATGCTGCCTCACCCGCTGAGTTTCTCCAGCATTTTTGTCTACCTTCGATTTTCCAGCATCTGCAGTTCCTTCTTGAACACTGGCTTAGTAGAAATTGTGTTTTGCTTTTATGTTATTGAATGTACTTATTTCCTGGATATCATTAGATTCTGCTTGGTGGATTTATTTCTGACACAGGAGACTGAATAATGCTCACTTCTGGTCAGCCTTCCCTCAGGAAGGAACTGCAGATGCTGGTTTACACCAAAGATCAACACAAAAAGCTGGAGTAACTCAGCAGGACAGGCAGCATCATCTCCGGAGAGAAGAATAGTTGACGTGCCTGTCAGTATGAAGAAAGGTTCCGACCCGAAACGTCACCTATTCCTTTTCTCAGGAGATGCCGCACTTTGTGTCTGTCCCGCAGAGTTACTCCAGCACTTTGTGTCTGTCCCGCAAAAGCCCTTGCAGGAGCATCTTTCCCCAGCTAGTGTGGCTTTGCATCAATGCACAGAATTCAGACAGAAGCTGGAGGTCGGTCCTGAGGGAAACAAATGTTGTGAACTTTGGGCCAGAGGGCCTTTTTGTCCTGCCTCAGCTGCCATAGATAGCATGAACCTCCCCCCCCACCCCCCCCCCCTTCCCCCTCCCCCCCCCTTCCCCCTCCCCCATTAATCTGAATGTGACCTCTGACCCAAAATCAGTGGTTGAATACACTTTGTGTGGGAAGGAACTGCAGATGCTGGTTTACACCGAAGATAGACAAAAAAAGCTGGAGTAACTCAGCGGGACAGGCAGCGTCTATGGAGAGAAGGAATGGGTGACGTTTCTGGTCCAGACCCTTCTTCAGACTTTAATCACTATTTTCCATTACTAAATGTATTTAATTGCTTTTAGTACACCTGATTTTGTTCGGAATTTCCTTAACAAGGTGAATTGTACCCTGTAAATTCCCTCTTGTGTGCAGGTGAGGAGGGAGATGATTAGAAAGTGGTGAGTATAAAATGGGATCAGAGTAAAGGGCTGCTTATTGGTTAGCATGGACTTGAAGGGCCGAAGGGCCTTTTTCTTTGCCGTGTGACTTTATGATTCCATGGCTATGTCAAATATTTTTAAATGATTCTAATTAGCACCCTGGCTACTCCCTCTTCTCCCCCCTCCCATCGGGCAAAAGGTATAGCAGTGTGAAAGTGCATACCTCCAGATCCAGGTACAGTTTCTTCCCAGCTGTTATCAAACAAATGATCCATTCTACCAACAACTCGAGAGCAGTCCTGAGCTACTATCTACGTCATGGAGTCCCTCAGACCATCTTTGATCAGATTTTACTGGACTTTATCTTGCACTAAACATTATTCATATTTTTCCTTTTATCATCTATCTGTACACTGTGGATGGCTCGATTGTAAGCAAGTATTGTCTTTCCGCTGACTGGTTAGCACGCAACAAAAGCTTTTGTAACTCAGTGGGTGAGGCAGCATCTCTGGAGAGAAGGAATGGGCGAGGTTTCGGGTCGAGACCCTTCTTCAGTCTGAAGTAGGGTTCTTCAGTCTGAAGAAGGGTCTTGACCAGAAATGTCGCCCATTCCTTCTCTCCAGAGATGCTGCCCCACCCGCTGAGTTACTCCAGCATTTTGTGTCTACCTTTGATTTAAACCAGCATCTGCAGTTCTTTCTTACACAAAAGCTTTTGTGCTGTACTCACTGTACTTTGGTACATGTGACAATAAACGAAACTAAATTCAACTCAAAATCTATGGGAACGGCCAGGGTCGAGACTCGGGATCCACCACTTGATGCCTGGTTCCCACCTGCAGTTTGGACCACTTCAGGAGATGCCTTTCAGTTATTGAGGGCCAGCCTTTGATGTCTAAATCAGGTTGGTGTAGGCTGGCTGGCTCAATGGGGGCCATTCATCCTCTACAGAAAGTACAGCTAAGAATAACTGATATCAACAGTCAGGAGGTGGTGAATCTGTGGGATTCATTGTGGGAAGCCAAGTCAATTGATATTTTTAAGGTGGAGGTTGATAGTTTCTTGACTAGTACGGGTGTCAGGGATTATGGGGAGAAGGCAGGAGAATGGTGTTGAGAGGGAAAGATAGATCAGCCATGGTTGAATGGCGGAGTTAACTTGATGGGCCGAATGGCCTAATATCTGCCCCTACTACTTATGAACTTACAAACATGTAGATCAACCAATCAACCATATAAATGCCAATCCAGGAAGTTTAAAAAAAATCTAAACTTTTCAATATTATAACCAAGAATAAAATGAATATATGTAGGAAGGAACTGCAGATGCTGGTTTAACCGAAGATCGACACAAAAAGCTGGAGTAATTCAGCAGGTCAGGCAGCATCTGTGGAGAGAAGGAATGGGTGACTTTTCGGGTCAAGTCTGAAGAAGGGTCTCGACCCGAAACGTCACACATCCCTTCTCTCCAGAGATGCTGCCTGACCCGCTGAGTGTCTCCAGCTTTTTGTGTCTATGAAATGAATATATATTGGTTAAGGGGAATCTAAAATACGATAAATCATGCTGAAAATAAACATTTGGTATAATTTTCACGATATGTTGAAAAGATCATTGTGAGGGAATTAAATCCCAGCATAAGGGCAGGGAGGTTGTTCATCTGTAATTAGTTTCAAAATCTTGTGTTACTTCTCAATTGATAAACCTCAAGATTTTCTTTGCTTTTTTTACACCAAGATGACTGTAAAGGATTGATACCCCAGTTAGGTTAATGAGTGCATGGACTGTGCAGGAGCAGGTTTGTTGCAGATAGCAACGTCCAGATTTTCTTGCCCAGGGGGCTTGTCCAGAAGTCACCGCCAGATTTTCACTCATACAACCTTGGCACAGAATCTCTCACCATTAAGGGCCTGTCCCACTTGGCGATTTTTTCGGCGACAACCGGCGTCATATCAGTGTCGCCAAAAGATTTTGAACATTTCAAAATCCAGCGGCGACAAAAAAAATGTTGCGACGCTTGAAAAAACACCGCGCGTCAATACGTCGTCACGCCGCAAATTTTCCGGTGACCTGATACGTCAGTCAATGATGCTGGCAGTCGCCGAAAAAATCGCCAAGTGGGACAGGGCCTTTCGTCCCACCACAGACTGCAGGTCACGTCCATGGGCCAATTAACGTGACAGACTGAGATTGGAGGAGTGGATAAAAAATACTGTATGCTGGAGGAACTCAGCGGGCCGGGCAGCATCCGCGGAGGGAAATGGACAGACCACGTTTCAGGTCAGGACCCTTCTTCAGACCAACATGAAACGTCGGCTGTACATTTCCCTCCACGGACGCTGCCTGGCCCAACGCGTTCCTCCAGCACTTTGTATTTCCGCTCAAGGCTCCCACCACTGCATTCTCTTGAAGGAGTGAATCTTTGTGCTGGAACGCCACAAATTTAATATTCATAAGTGATAGGTTCAGAATTATGCCATTCGGGCCAACTCGGTGAAATGTGTTTGGATCAATTGTAAATCACTTCTAGATTGGGACTGAATAATACACTGTTGACATCAGGATTGGTTTAAAGTTGAAGTTATATTTGCTGTTCCTGATTAACCTCGTCAGAGTCGGGGGCACCAAGATAGGACACTCCACAGTTGGCTGCGGTGCCTCATTCCATTTTGCAACGAGGTGGTCAGGTTTCTTCAGCCTCTCACGGAGTCGTGAATGATGGGCGAGAGGAACTTGCGCAGGTCTTCGATGCGATCGCTGAGCTCCTCGTGAAGTGGCTCCAGATAGTTAGCGACCCTCTTGTGCCATTTCTCCACCTGCGCGGTGGTGCCCCAAGGGTCTGGTTGAACTGGCTGGTGATAAGGCTCAGGTTCTCACGGTACTGCTGGATGTCGCTGTGGATCTGCCCCAGCTTCTGGTGAATGATGCTGTAGGTTTCATTCCCAATCGCTTCGTGGACCTGGGATCCCACTGTGTGCAGCTGGTCCTGGAGCTGTCTGCCCTGCTTGATGATATGCCGATACACAGGGACTCCTTTCCATTCCAGCTCCTTCGACAGGTTGTACAGTTCCTTGATCAAGTTCTCGAACAGGGCTTCAACATGCCCTGTATTGTTTGACAGCTTTTCACTTTGGGGAAGAGGAGGTGAAAAAAAATACGATGAGGTTTGCACATTTTACATAGATTCATTTTATATTCATCACAGCATGGTGGCGCAGCGGTAGAGTTGCTGCCTCACAGCGCCAGAGACCCGGGTTCAATCCTGACTACGGGTGCTGTCTGTACGGAGTTTGTAAGTTCGCCCCGTGACCTGCATGGGTTTATTCTGGGCACTCCGGTTTCTTCCCACAATCCAAAGACGTCCAGGTTTGTAGGATAATTGGCTTGGTATAAATGTAAGTTGTCCCTGGTGTGTGTGGGACAGTGTTAAACCCCTGTCCCACGGTACGAGTTCATTCCAAGAGTTCTCCCGAGTTTGCCCTGATTCGAACTCGGAGATTTACGGTAATGGCCACTCGTCGGTACTCGGGGCTCTCGTGGACATTTTTCATCATGTTGAAAAATCTTCACGAGTCTTCCCGTGCTTACCTGCCGTTAGCGAGTCTTCCCGAGTACATGCCGTTGGCGCTAAGAGACGTCCCCGAGCGCCGACGTACCCGCTACGTTCATTCTCCGTGCTTACCACAAGTTTGATTTTTTAAACTCGGGAGAGCTCTTGGAATGAACTCGTACCGTGGGACAGGGCTATAAGTGTGTGGTTGGCACGGACTCGGTGGGCCGAAGGACCCGTTTCCAAACTATATTTCTAAACTAAACTAAACTAAAATTCAGGCATGTCAACAAGTATCCAACACCATTCATTAAATAGAACTTGGATAACAGAACATTACAGGCACAGGCCCTCCAGCCCATGGCATCTGTGTAGATCACGATGCCAATGTAAACTGCTCATCTACCAGCATGTGGGCACATTCTTAACCATCCAACATGTGCCCGTCGACATCCCTCTGAAGCATCATTATTGTATCAGCTTCCACCACTTTGCCTGGCTGGGTGATCCAGACACCTACCACTCTCTGTGTAAAAAACATGTCATAAATCTTCTTCAAACTTCTTCAAACTTTTTCCCTCTCGCCCGAGAGCCGTTGGAGCCGTCGCAGAGGGAGGAGCTACACCCGAGCGGTAGGGGATAAAGAGGAGCGCGGGGCTTGCTTCTACAGAGGCCCGAGAGCCGTTGGAGCGGTCGCAGAGGGAGGAGCTACACCCGAGCGGTAGGGGATAAAGAGGAGGAACCCAAATGTGTAACGTTCCAAGTTCCACTTCAAAAACAAGTGGGTTTGAGGAAGGCGCTGATTGGTGGAAGCAGACAAGAGGGAGCAGCTGATTGGGAGTCAGATCCCTGCTGATTGTACTGTATTGTAGCAGTTTGTTTTGTATTGTATCCAGGGTAAGGGGAGTATGAGGGCCAGGGCAGTTTACTGTTCTGGATGTCAGATGTGGGAAGTCATGGAGTCTGATAGCCCTCCAGGCGTCCACATCTGCGCCAGGTGTATCGAGATGGGGCTCCTAATGGACCGTATTAGGAACCTGGAGCAGCAGCTCGATGACCTCCGTCTGGTCAGGGAGAGCGAGGAAGTCATTGAGAGGAGTTACAGGGATGTGGTCACTCCAACACCACAGGAGGCAGGCAAGTGGATCACGGTTGGGAGAGGCAAGGGGCACAGGCAGGGACTAGAGAGTACACCTTGACAATAAGTACTCCTGTTTGAGCACTGTTGGGGTGGACAGCCTACCTGGGGGTAGCGACAGCGGCCGGGCCTCCGGTATAGAGACCGGCCCTGTTGCTCAGAAGGGTAAGGAAAAGAAGAGTAGGGCAATACTAATAGGGGACTCTATAGTTAGGGGGTCAGACAGGCGATTCTGTGGACGCAGTCGGGAGACCCGGATGGTAGATTGCCTCCCTGGTGCCAGGGTCTGTGATGTGTCTCAACGTGTCCAAGATATCCTGAAAGGGCAGGGAGAGGAGCCCGAGGTCGTGGTACATATAGGTACCAATGACATAGGTAAAAAAAGAGAAGAGGTCCTGAAAGGAGAATTTAGGGAGTTAGGAGAGGAGTTAAAGAGAAGGACAGCAAAGGTAACAATCTCGGATTACTGCCTGTGCCACGCGACAGTGAGAGTAGGAATGGAGCGAGGTGGAGGATAAATGCGTGGCTGAAGGACTGGTGCAGAAGGCAGGGATTCAAATTTCTGGATCATTGGGACCTCTTTTGTGGAAGGTTCGACCTGTACAAAAAGGATGGGTTGCACTTGAACCTGAGGGGGGACCGATATCCTGGCGGGGAGATCTGCAAAGGCTACTGGGGAGACTTTAAACTAGAATGGTTGGGGGGAGGAACTCAAATAGAGAATGCTATTAGACAGTGTGTGAGGCAGGAGGCAGAGAAGGAAAGCACTCAGACCCAACATGTAGGGGGGTAATAAGAAAACAATAATAAACAGAGAATAAGAGGTGGTGGGGTTCTTAAATGGGTGAGCAGAGAAACAGATGGGTGTAAAAGGGGGGCGGAAGCAATAGGTAGCAAGGTGAAAAGTAAAAGTGGCAGGCAGACAAATCCAGGGCAAAAATCAAAAAGGGCCACTTTTCAACATAATTGTATAAGGGGTAAGAGCGTTGTAAAAACAAGCCTGAAGGCTTTGTGTCTCAATGCAAGGAGCATTCGTAATAAGGTGGATGAGTTGAACGTGCAGATAGCAATTAATGATTATGATATAGTTGGGATCACGGAGACATGGCTCCAGGGTGACCAAGGCTGGGAGCTGAACATCCAGGGATATTCAATATTCAGGAGGGATAGAGAGAAAGGAAAAGGAGGCGGGGTAGCGTTGCTGGTTAGAGAGGAGATTAACGCAGTGGAAAGGAAGGACATTAGCTTGGAGGATGTGGAATCGGTATGGGTAGAGCTGCGAAACACTAAGGGGCAGAAAACGCTGGTGGGTGTTGTGTACAGGCCACCTAGCAGTAGTAGTGAAGTTGGGGATGGCATCAAACAGGAAATTAGAAATGCGTGCAACAAAGGCAAAACAGTTATAATGGGTGACTTCAATCTACATATAGATTGGGTGAATCAAATTGGCAGGGGTGCTGAGGAAGAGGATTTCTTGGAATGTATGCGGGATAGTTATCTAAACCAACATGTAGAGGAACCAACGAGAGAGCAGGCTATTCTAGACTGGGTATTGAGTAATGAGGAAGGGTTAGTTAGCAGTCTTGTTGTGCGTGCCCCCTTGGGCAAGAGTGACCATAACATGGTTGAGTTCTTCATTAGGATGGAGAGTGACATTGTTAATTCAGAAACAACGGTTCTGAACTTAAAGAAAGGTAACTTTGAGGGTATGAGACGTGAATTGGCCAAGATTGACTGGCAATTAGTTCTAAAAGGGTTGCCGGTGGATATGCAATGGAAGGCATTTAAAGACTGCATGGATGAACTACAAAAATTGTTCATCCCAGTTTGGCAAAAGAATAAATCAGGGAAGGTAGTGCATCCGTGGATAACAAGGGAAATCAGGGATAGTATCAAAGCAAAAGATGATGCGTACAAATTAGCCAGAAAAAGCAGCATACCAGAGGACTGGGAGAAATTCAGAGACCAGCAGAGGAGGACAAAGGGCTTAATTAGGAAAGGGAAAATAGATTATGAAAGGAAACTGGCAGGGAACATAAAAACTGACTGCAAAAGTTTTTATAGATATGTGAAGAGAAAGAGATTAGTTAAAACAAATGTAGGTCCCTTGCAGTCAGAAACAGGTGAATTGATCATGGGGAACAAGGATATGGCAGACCAATTGAATAACTACTTTGGTTCCGTCTTCACTAAGGAAGACATAAATAATCTGCCGTAAATAGCGGAGGGCCGCGGGTCAAAGGAGATGGAGGAACTGAGTGAAATCCAGGTTAGTCGGGAAGTGGTGTTGGGTAAATTGAATGGATTAAAGGCCGATAAATCACCAGGGCCAGATAGGCTGCATCCCAGAGTACTTAAGGAAGTAGCTCCAGAAATAGTGGATGCATTAGTGATAATTTTTCAAAACTCTTTAGATTCTGGAGTAGTTCCTGAGGATTGGAGGGTAGCAAACGTAACCCCACTTTTTAAGAAGGGAGGGAGAGAGAAAACGGGGAATTACAGACCAGTTAGTCTAACATCGGTAGTGGGGAAACTGCTAGAGTCAGTTATTAAAGATGGGATAGCAGCACATTTGGAAAGTGGTGAAATCATTGGACAAAGTCAGCATGGATTTACGAAAGGTAAATCATGTCTGACGAATCTTATAGAATTTTTCGAGGATGTAACTAGTAGTGTTGATAGGGGAGAACCAGTGGATGTGGTGTATCTGGACTTCCAGAAGGCTTTCGACAAGGTCCCACATAAGAGATTAGTATACAAACTTAAAGCACATGGCATTGGGGGTTCAGTATTGATGTGGATAGAGAACTGGCTGGCAAACAGGAAGCAAAGAGTAGGAGTAAACGGGTCCTTTTCACAATGGCAGGCAGTGACTAGTGGGGTACCGCAAGGCTCAGTGCTGGGACCCCAGCTATTTACAATTTATATTAATGAACTGGATGAGGGAATTGAAAGCAACATCTCCAAGTTTGCGGATGACACTAAGCTGGGGGGCAGTGTTAGCTGTGAGGAGTTTTCACACAGAGAGTGGTGAATCTCTGGAACTCTCTGCCACAGAGGGTAGTTGAGGCCAGTTCATTGGCTATATTTAAGATGGAGTTAGATGTGGCCCTTGTGGCTAAAGGGATCAGGGGGTATGGAGAGAAGGCAGGTACAGGATACTGAGTTGGATGATCAGCCATGATCATATTGAATGGCGGTGCAGGCTCGAAGGGCCGAATGGCCTACTCCTGCACCTATTTTCTATGTATCTATGTATCTAAACCCACGCCTTCTAATATTTGACATTTTCACGATGGGAAATGGACTTTGACTATCTGCCCTATTTATGCCTCCCTTATATTTTTTATAAACTTCTTCAGGTTACTTCTGCAGCCTCTGACACGCCACAGAAAATAATCCAAGTTTGTCCAATATCATTGTAGCTAATAGCCTCTTATCGAGGGCGCCACCCTGGTGAATCTTTTCTGCACCATCTTCAAAGCCCCCACATCCTCGCCGTAATCTGGAGACCAGAACTGCACAAAATACTCCAAATGTGGCCAAACCAAAGTTTGATTCAGATCAAGGTGACTTCTGTTATACTCAGTGAAAAGACGCAAAGTGCTGGAGTTTAACTCAGCGGTCAGGCAGCATCTCGGGGAGAACATTAATAGATGCCATTTTGGGTTGAGATCCTGATTCAGACAGATTGTAGGCAGGGAGATAGAAGCCATTTCAGGTCAGGACCCTACTTCTGGGTCAGAAGAGGGGTCCCGACTGGAAACATTGCCAATCCATGTTCACCAAAGATTAGAAACATAGAAACATAGAAAATTGGTGCAGGAGCAGGCCATTCGGCCCTTCGAGCCAGCACCGCCATTCAATGTGATCATGGCTGATCATCCAAAATCAGTACCCCGTTCCGGCTTTTTCCCCAATTCTACCTGACCTGCTGAGTTACAGCAGCACTTTGTGTCTCTACGCCATCTGCTGCTCCTTGCATCTATACGTGTCCTGACTGATGAAGCCAAGAATGCTCTATGTTTCTTTACCACTTATAGGCAGCTATGGACTTGCACCTCTAGATCCCTCTGTACCTCACTGGTATGGGCAGGTTGGGCCGGATGGTCTGTTTCCACTCTGTACAACTCTCTGACTGCCCAGCACTCCAGAGGCATGGAGCACGGGTCTCCAATATCAGTATGACAAGAACCTGCATTTCTAACACAATCTTGAGGTGCAAATTTGCCACAATCCCCTTCAGAAGAAGCAATATGAATCAAAACTTCCCCCTTGACGTGCAGAGACGATGGATGCGATGACCAAAGGCTGGGCCAAATGACAAATGTCAAAGTGCACCTTCCACGAGCTAACGGAGAGTTCACAAGTCCATAAGTGATAGGAGCAGTTTGTTTTTATGCTCAATATTCTCCCCTCTGCATCCTCTTGAAGGAGTGAATCTTTGTGCTTGAACGCCACAAATTTAACATTCATGAGATCATAAGTGATAGGAGCAGAATTAGGCCATTCGGCCCATCAAGTCTACTCCGCCATTCAATTTTGGCTAATCTATCTCTCCCTCCTAAGGCCAATTCTCCTGCCTTCTCCCCATAACCCCCAACACCTACTACTCAAGAATCTCTCTATCTCTAACTTAAAAATATCCATTGACTTGGCCTCCACAGCCATCTGTGGCAATTAATTCCACAGATTCATCACCCTCTGACTAATGAAATTCTTCCTCATCTCCTTCCTTAATGTCCTGTCCCACTTACGTGATTTTTTCGCCGACTTGCCGGCACCCGTCATAGTCACAACAGGTTGGCGAAAATTTTCAACATGTTGAAAATCCAGCGGTGACCAGAAAAAGGTACGACTCTTTGGGCGACTGCTCATCACCAAACAGGCGTCTCGTGTGGACATGTCACGGGGTGACGCCTATCTGGAGGCGAGTAGTCACCCAAAGAGTCGTACCTTTTTCTGGTCGCCGCTGGATTTTCAACATATTGAACATTTTTGGCAACCTGCTGCGACTATGACGGGTGCCGGCAAGTCGCCGAAAAAATTTGCGTAAGTGGGACAGGCCCTTCAAGGAACGTCCTTTAATTCTGAGGCTATGAGCTCTGGTCCCTGACTCCACCACTAGTGGAAAACATCCTCTCTGCATCCACTCTATCCAGGCCTGTGAGAGCAAACCATCATTTGAGCATAACTTTCTGCTGGTTTTATCAGGAGCAGGTAGATACTTACAGAGTGGTTTTGGCCACTTCGGACTTGGACAACATTCTGACAGCTACACTGACCACCTTTTGCCCAAGATCGACCAAGACCCAAATAGGGTGGTTCCAGCTTGTTGATTTGGTGGTCTTGGGCACATCTTCGGGGATGGCTGCTCCCTTGGATTCTAGGCAAGAAAGTAGAAAGAATGCTAGTAAGACAAGCCTATTGTGTGGTTGTAGCAAGCATGCCATGAACCACTACCTCCCTAATGTCACCACTGTTTAGTTTCGTTTAGTCTGTTAGCGATACAGGCCCTTCGGCCCACCGAGTCCGCACCGACCAGCGATCCATGCACATTAACACTATCCTGCACACTAGGAACAATTTACATTTATACCGAGCCAATTAATGTACAAACCTGTACGTCTTTGGAGTGTGGGAGGAAACTGAAGACTTCGGAGAAAACCCACACGGTCACTGGGAGAACATACAAACCCCGTACAGACAGCACCCATAGTCAGGATCGAACCCGGGACTCTGGTGCTGTAAGTGCTATAAGGCAGCAACTCTACCGCTGCGCCACTGCGCTGGTGAGTGCCGTTCCCCTATGCTGGAGAGGTGACCTTTGCTGCAGCTTAGTGGGTAGAACCTTGAAACTACAAGAGGTACAAGAAACCGTGGACACTTCAGTCTTTCAGGGGGGAAAATAAACCTAGCCTCTTCAGGTAGATACAGAATGGCCCACTTTCAAGGAACTATGTACCTGCACCCCACGGTCTCTGCTCTACACCAGTCCCCATGGCCCTGCCATTCACTGTGAAGGTCCTGCCCTGGTTTGACTTCCCAAAAAGGCGAAACATCACACTTAAACTCCGTTAACCATTCCACAGCCCACTTGCCCAACTGATCGAGATCAACATCCTGCTGTAATTGTTGATAACCATCTCCGCAGGTGTGAAGAGTTTGTGTTCATACCTTTAAGCAGCAAGACCACCAAAGCAACAGCAAATATCTTCATGATGGTGTCAGGTCCTCAACCCTCTGTGAAGGCTGCAGAATCGAAAGGGAAGAAACATTATTGTTCAAGTTAAATAATTCACCAGCAAGATCCACCACCATCACAGCATTCAACAAACACATTTAGACAGAGACATGGATAGGACAGGTTTAGAGGGATATGGGCCAAATGCAGACTGGTGGGACTAGTGCAGATAGGGCATATTGGTCGGTGTGGGCAAGTTGGGCTGAAGGGCCTGTTTCCACACTGTATGCCTCTATGACTCTAAGATGCAGATTTACATCTTAATAGTTCCTTGCCAAAGTCATATCCAAATAATAAGATGTAATGCTCCCAAGTCCTGGGCAGTATTTTTTAATTCCTTTGTTTCCCTGACCTATTGAGTGTGTAGCTATAACACTGCTTACTGCACTTATGATAACTTGGCCTTGAAAATGGCATCAAAACCTGCCGAATCTTGTATATTGTTGTATTGTATTGTATATCTTTATTGTCATTTCCTGAGTATTCGCATACCCAGAGGAAACAAAAAAACGTTCCTCAACCAGTGTCCATTTCAGTGTGCAGTAAAAAATAAATAGAAGTAAAAATACATATATCATGAACAAATTAACACTCTACTCTAGTAAACATCAACAGGCGTTCCGATCGGCAGCGGCACGACAGTATACTGTCTCAGTGTACCATTCCTGATCTAAGATTGTGCTTATGTATGTTAATGCTTTTACTGAACAAAAAGGATTTTACTGTACCTCAGTTACAAGGTTAATTCCCGGGATGGCAGGACTGTCATATGCTGAGAGAATGGAGTGGCTGGGCTTGTACACTCTGGAGTTTAGAAGGATGAGAGGATATCTTATTGAAACATATAAGATTGTTAAGGGCTTGGACACGCTAGAGGCAGGAAACATGTTCCCGATGTTGGGGGAGTCCAGAACCAGGGGCCACAGTTTAAGAATAAGGAGTAAGCCATTTAGAACAGAGACGAGGGAACACTTTTTCTCACAGAGAGTGGTGAGTCTGTGGAATTCTCTGCCTCAGAGAGCGGTGGAGGCCGGTTCTCTGGATACTTTCAAGAGAGAGCTAGATAGGATAGCTCATAAAGATAGCCGAGTCAGGGGATATGGGGAGAAGGCAGGAACGGGGTACTGATTGGGGATGATCAGCCATGATCACATTGAATGGTAGTGCTGGCTCGAAGGGCCGAATGGCCTACTCCTGCACCTATTGTCTATTGTCTACATGTGACACTAAAGTACCATTGAATTATTTTAACAAGCTATTCACCACTGGCTAAAAGGCTCAGCATATTCACCCTATCTATTCCCCTCATGATTTCATACACCCCTACATGATCACTCCACGGCCTCCTACGCACCAAGGATTAAAGTCCAAGCATGCCCAACCTCTGCCTGTAACTCAGGCTCTCAAGTCTTGGCAACATCCAGGTAAATCTTCCCAAACATTGTTATCATTCAAAATGCAGGAACATCATGTCATTTGTATTTTACTTGAGACTGCAGGCAGAATGATGCAGAATAACTGAGAATCTTAAGAAAATCCTCGAAAGAATCCTGAAAAGGATGCAGAGAAGATTTACGAGGATGTAGCCAGGACTCGAGGGCCTGAGCTACAGGGAGAGGTTGGGCAGGCTAGAACTTTATTCCTGGAACGCAGGAGGCCGAGGGGGGCGGGTGTCTTATAGAGATGTATAGAATCAAGAGAGGGCTAGGCAGGGTAAATGCACAGAATCTTTTACCAGAGTTGGGACATCAAGAAACAGAGGATGTAGGTTTAAGGTGAGAGGGGAAAGATTTAGTAGGAACCTGAGGGGCAAGTTTTCACGCAGAGGGTGGCAGGTATATGGAACGAGCTGCCAGAGGCTGGTTGGGCCAAAAGGCCTGCTTCTATGCTACATGACTCTAATGCCCCTGTCCCACTTAGGAAACCTGAACGGAAACCTCTGGAGACCTTGCGCCCCACCCAAGGTTTCCGTGCGGTTCCCGGAGGTTCCCGGAGGTTTTTGTCAGTCTCCCTAATGGTCTAAAGTGGTTTCCCCTTCTTCTATGTTCCGGCTATTATTTTTCAAAAAATTCAAAAACGTCCGCGACTAAAAATAGGTTGCCGTTTTAAAAATCGGTAATTTTTTAGTTGAAGCCGGATGCGATGCTGGTTGAAGGTGGTTGCCGGAGGTTGCAGGTAGTGGAAAGTAAGACCTTTTTTTCACCCAGTTTTATTCCACCAGGGAGGTCTTACCTTCCACTACCTGCAACCTCCGGCAACCACCTTCAACTAGCATCGCAACCGGCTTCAACTGAAAAATTACCGATTTTTAAAACGGCGACCTATTTTTATTCGCGGCCGGTTCCGAATTTTTTGAAATAATCGCCGGAACATAGAAGAAGCGGAAACCACTTTTGACCATTAGGGAGACTGACAAAAACCACCGGGAACCGCACGGAAACCTTGGGTGGGGCGCAAAGTCTCCAGAGGTTTCCGTTCAGGTTTCCTAAGTGGGACAGGGGCATATGCCTGGCCTAAGCACATTCAGGGTTCCAAATGTCAGTAAAAATCACTGAATAGAAAGTTCCTACTTTACCAGTTTCCAAAAGTTCAGAGAAAACAAGAGAAAAAACCACCTCTTACCTGCTTGCTATTAACTGGCTGTAGGTCTGGTGTCCGGGGCTCAGATCCACACTGTTTATTAGCTGGATGTTATCTCCCACATCTGATAAGCCAGTTCCAATTCCATCTTTTCTTACTTGAGTCAGCATAGAGTCAAGGATAAGATTTGTTTGATGATGCAGTGTTTGTGTCCAGCAAACATTAACAGGAGATTGATCAAATCTACTAGCTGTTAGTGCACGTTAATCTAATTAAACACTGAAGTCGTTACCACAGAGGCCAAATGTGGTCTCATCAGCCTGGATACCTCATGGTACAGAAGCAGAACAGGGTTGGGCTGAGAGCTTCTGAAAACCATTTACACTCAATTCCTGCACTGACCAGTATCATAGAAATAGGTGCAGGAGGAGGCCATTCGGCCCTTCGAGCCAGCACCGCCATTCGCAACGAATGGCTGATCGTCCCCAATCAATAACCCGTGCCTGCCTTCTCCCCATATCCCTTGATTCCACTAGCCCCTAGAGCTCTATCTAACTCTCTCTTAAATCCATCCAGTGATTTGGCCTCCACTGCCCTCTGTGGCAGGGAATTCCACAAATTCACAACTCTCTGGGTGAAAAAGTTTTTTTCCCACCTCAGTCTTAAATGGCCTCCCCCTTTATTCTAAGACTGTGGCCCCTGGTTCTGGACTCGCCCCAACATTGAGAACATTTTTCCTGCATCTAGCTTGTCCAGTCCTTTTATCCTTTTATCATACAGCACGGAAACAGGCCCTTCAGCCCAAGTCATCCATGCAGACCAAAATGCCCCAACTAAGCTAGCCCCACCTGGCCAATATCCCTCCAAACCTTTCCTGTCCATGTACCTGTCCCAGTGTCTCTTAAAGGCTGTTAATGTACCTGCCTCAACTTCCTCCTCTGGCGGCTCCTTTCATATACCCACCACCCTCTGTGTGAAAACGCTTTCCATTAGTTTCTTCTTGAATCTCTTCCTTCTCATCTTAACCTTGTCCTAGATTCTAGGACCCTAGGACCTCCAGTCCTAGATTCCTCTACTCAAGGAAAAGACTCTTTGAATTCACTCTCTTTGTTCCCCTGGGAAGAAACCTAACAGATCCACCATGCCCCCCGCCACCCCCACCCCCAGATTTGTGTTTATTCTTAATTTCTAATTGTTCTTTGGCAAAGAACTTCCAACAGTCCACTGAAGCTGGCAACACTGATGGAGGAAGGGAGTATGCAGGTGTTTCTAGAATCCACAGCCGTGATATCGCTGGGTGCTGAATGAGAACTTCCCATGGTAGAAGGTGGACAGAAATAGGTCTCGACCCGAAACGTCACCCATTCCTTCGCTCCATAGATGTTGCCTC
Organism: Malacoraja senta; assembly: GCA_038087875.1. Lineage (NCBI taxonomy): Eukaryota > Metazoa > Chordata > Chondrichthyes > Rajiformes > Rajidae > Malacoraja > Malacoraja senta. Next base: position 113,869 of record JAXLNO010001649.1, on the reverse strand, counting down.
ACCCGCTGAGTTTCTCCAGCATTTTTGTCTACCTTTGATTTTTCCAGCATCTACAGTTCTTTCTTAAACTTCCCAGGGGAGAGTCTTTTTTATTTCAAAGTCACCAGATGACATCGTCTGTTCATCAGGTGCCTCAGCCTGAGTGTGAGAATACTACTCAATACTGCTCAGTGGAGCGTAAATTAAGTCGGGGTTGCTGCAGAGTGAGCGGGGGGTCTGTACGTTCGGGGGGGGGGGGGGGAGTGGAGATGTTAGAGTGGGTCAGGAGAATGGAAAAGTTGAGACGGTTGACGTTGTTTGAAGAAGGGTCTCAACCCGAAACGTCCCCCATTCCCTCTCTCCAGAGATGCTGCCTGTCCCGCTGAGTTACTCCAGCTTTTTGTGTCTACACTGAATTCTGCTCGACCATTTGCCGTTTAATAGCCGCAACTAAAGTCAAAGTAACACCTGTCCTTTCGAACTGATTCGCTTCCTGTTGTCCCAGAGTCAATTTGACGGCTGGAGTCAACTGGAGCTCGACATCTGACAGCGAAAATCAGCTTAGAAGACAGATTAACAACAGAATGGATCGATCTCTGGTTGATTCACGTTGGAAGTGTTTCAAGCTGGGTTCAGTAACATGAGCTCTGAGATTTTGCGTAATAGCCAACAACAGTGGAGCAGTGGTAGAGTTGCTGCCTCACAACGCCAGAGACGTGGGTTTGATCTCGACTACAGGTGCTGTCAGTGCGGAGTTTGTACGTTCTCCCCGTGACCACGTGTGTTTTCTCCAGGTGCTCCGGTTTCCTCCCACACTCCAAAGACGTACAGGTGCGTAGGTTAATTGGCTTTGGTAAAAATTGTAAATGGTCCCTAGTGTGTGTAGGATAGCGTTAGTGAGGTTGGTGGGCCGAATGGCCTGTATCCATGCTGTATCTCTAAACTAAATTGTGTGTTGCCCACACAAACCCCATGACCAGCCGATGGACAGTGGCCGCTTTTACACAGTTTTTAAAAGCAAGTTTGTTGTTATTTTGGCTGAGCTTTCGTTTCCTATTGCATTTAACCTCTCTCTCTCTCCCCCTCTCTTCATCTCTATGGCCTTTACGAGTGTGGCAAAATCACAAATGAATTCAAAATTCAGCAACTTTGCCCGGTGAGTGCGTTCCCTGTCGATGACTAGAATCCTGCAGCAATCTCGATTAGGCGGAGAAGGCACAATCTTGCTTCACTGAAAGCCTAATCACATAACCCTAGCATCTGCAGTGGGCTAACTTCCAGCATCTCCAAGGACAGTAGAGTTGCTGCCTTACAGCGCCAGAGACCCAGGTTTGATCCTGACAACTGGTGCTGTCTGGACAGAGTTTGTACCTTCTTCCCGCGATCGCTTGGGTTTTCTCCAGGTGCTCTGGATTCCTCCCACAAACTCCAGAGATTTATTGGTTAATTGACTTGTGTAAAAATTGTAAATTGCCCCGAGTGTGTGTACAAGAGTGCGAGTGTCTGGGTGATCACTGGTCTTGGTGGGCCAAAGGCCTGTTTCCGTGCTGTATCTCTAAAGTCTAAAGACATGTTTGCTTCTGTATTCGAGCAGAACTTAGCGGCCATGGACTTCCATACAAAGCAGTTTCTCTGCATCACTCCAAGAGACATACAATCCAATGCCAGTGGGTGAACCTATTATGACCAGTGGTAAGGAGACACAAGATGGTGCAGAACTACCTTAAGGCAGGTATCAATAGATACCACAAACCATATATTGTTCCTCTATTTCCTGAGAAGATTACGGAGAGTCGGTTTGTCAAGGAGGACTCTCTCTAACTTCTACAGGTACACAGTAGAGAGCATGCTGACCGGTTGCATCGTGGCTTGATTCGGCAACTTGAGCGCCCTGGAGCGGAAAAGACTACAAAAAGTAGTAAACACTGCCCAGTCCATCATCGGCTCTGACCTCCCTTCCATCGAGGGGATCTATTGCAGTCGCTGCCTCAAAAAGGCTGGCAGTATCATCAAGGACCCACACCATCCTGGCCACACACTCATCTCCCCGCTACCTTCAGGCTGGAGACTGCAACAACCAGGTTCAGGAATAGCTACTTCCCCACAGCCATCAGGCTATTAAACCTGGCTCGGACAAAACTCTGAACATTAATAGCCCATTATCCGTTTATTTGCACTTTATCAGTTTATTTATTCATGTGTGTATATATTTATAGAATGGTATATGGACACACTGATCTGTTCTGTATTCATGCCTACTATGTTCTGTTGTGCTGAAGCAAAGCAAGAATTTCATTGTCCTATCAGGGACACATGACAATAAACTCTCTTGAATCTTGAATCTTGTTTACCAAACACTGGGCTCTACCATAAACCCATCCCCTCACTCTCTGCCCCCTTCTCAAACACTACCTTCTAATTACAGTCATCCTACGCTCCTGTCATGTGTTGGCAGGATTTTCAGGTAAAGCTTGGTTCCTCCATGATTCCAGACTAACATACATTCTTCACCAGTTCATAAGACATAGGAGCAGAATTAGGCCATTCGCTCCATCGAGTCTACCCCACCATTCGAACATGGCTGTTCTATCTTTCCCTCTCAACCACATTCTCCTGCCTCCTCCCCATAACCCCTGACACCTCCAGCAATCAAGAACCTGTCAACCTCCACTTTAAAAATACCCAATGTTGGCTCCACAGCCGTCTGTGGCAATAAATCCCACAGATTCACCACCCCCTGGCTAAAGAGATTCCTTCTCATCTCCATTCGAAAGGCACGTACTTTTATTGCCAGGCTGAGCCCTCTGGTCCTAGACTCTCCCACAAGTGGAAACTAGTGGAAGGGTCTCGACTTGAAACGTCACCCATTCCTTCTGTCCAGAGATGCTGCCTGTCCCGCTGAGTTACAGTGCGCATTGTGTTCCATCTCCACATCCTTTCTTCTGAGGCTTCTGGATCTTGCGTTGTGTGACAATGTCCACAGTTGTTTTCTCTCCTGTGCCTTGCAATGAGTTTTGCGCCCACACACACACCCCTCCACCCGTGTCCCCAACCTCGCAACTGCAGGGAATGGTTCCAATACAAACTCTTGCAACATGGTCCAAGAATGCAGCTGCGTTGAAATAAATATTGACCACCTTTCTGCAAATAGTGCAAAGAAAATCAGTGCCCTTGTGTTTTGGAAGGAATTAAAGAGGATGAGGTAACAAAAGCATTTTACATCTGAAATTCAAGTTAATTTATAAACATGAAGCCAGGCTTTTGAGGACATGGCTGTAAACCATTTAGCCACATTTTGAAATCAACTAAGCCTGGAATAACAAGGAATAAACTTAGTTTAGTGACACAGTGCGGAAACAGGCCTTTCAGCCTGACGAGTCCGCACCGACCAGTGATCCCCACACACAAGCGCTATCACTATCCTACACACACTAGGGACAATTTTCACATACACCAAACCAAGCCAATTGACCTACAAACACCTGTACGTCTTTGGAGTGCGGGAGGAAACCGAAGATCTCGGAGAAAACCCACACGGTCACGGGGAGAACGTAGAAACTCTGTACAGACAGCACCTGTAGTCGGGATCGAACCGGGGGTCTCTGGCGCTGCAAGCGCTATAAGGCAGCAACTCTACCGCTGCGCCACCGTGAATACCAATGGCTTCAGATCTCGTACATTCCCCAGTGACTGAAACTTAGATACTTTATACATGACGCATTAATCTGAAAGACAAGACCTAGTCCAAACGCCAAGTGTCACAAAGCAAATGTTAGGAAATAGGAAACAAGACCGAAATGGAGAAGGCAAGAGGTGTCAGGAGTCTGACAGGATGGGGGAGAGGAGGAGAGAGAGAAGGGGAGAGAGAGAGAGGGGGAGAGAGAGAGAGGGGGAGAAGAGGAGAGGGGGAGAGGGAGAGAGGGAGAGAGGGATTCTTGCCATAGAGGGAGTACAGAGAAGGTTCACCAGACTGATTCCTGGGATGACAGGACTTTCATATGAAGAAAGACTGGATAGACTCGGCTTGTACTCGCTAGAATTTAGAAGATTGAGGGGGGATCTTATAGAAACTTACAAAATTCTTAAGGGGTTGGACAGGCTAGATGCAGGAAGATTGTTCCCGATGTTGGGGAAGTCCAGAACAAGGGGTCACAGTTTAAGAATAAGGGGGAAGTCTTTTAGGACCGAGATGAGAAAAACATTTTTCACACAGAGAGTGGTGAATCTGTGGAATTCTCTGCCACAGAATGTAGTTGAGGCCAGTTCATTGGCTATACTTAAGAGGGAGTTAGATGTGGCCCTTGTGGCTAAAGGGATCAGGGGGTATGGAGAGAAGGCACGTACAGGATACTGAGTTGGATGATCAACCATGATCATATTGAATGGCGGTGCAGGCTCGAAGGGCCGAATGGCCTACACCTGCACCTATTTTCTATGTTTCTATGAGAGAGGGAGAGAGGGAGAGAGGGCTGCAGAGGTGGGTATGAGTTGTGGCCACCTCGAAAGACTCAGTTCGGGTGGGAAAATGAAGAATTCAGCCCAACTTGACCATGCCCACCAACATGTCCCATCTGTACTAGTCCCAGTCTGAGGAAGGGTCTCAACCCGAAACATCGCCCCTCTCCTCTACTCTCTCTACACCAACGACTGCACCTCCGTGACCGCGTGGGATTCCCCCGTGTGCTCCCATTTCCTCCCACACTCCAACCACCCAGACAGAGGCTTGTAGATTCATTTGGTTCAAACAGTCCAAAGAACGAGTATTTTCTTTGCTGAGACATTGTCAGAAGACAATACAGAGTCACGATCTTCTGACTGGAGCCAGTCACTGGGACATCTTGAACCTTGTACCTATAGAATCCGCTCAAAGACACTGGTGTAACTGTCTGCAGATCAAAGCAGTTGATATCTCACATCCTCTACTGCACCAGAAGCACAACTTCACCTTTAGACTCTTAAAGACTCCATCTTTACTGCTCCCCTTTCCATTAGTTATCCCAAAATCATGAGACTTTAGTTTCAAAACCAACCGGATAAATAAATACCAGGTGTAGGTAATTTACTGGGCAACGTGGAACAGTTTGCCTAAGTACTTCAGTTTAGTTTAGATTAGAGACACAGCTCGGAAACATGCCCTTTGGCCCACTGAGTCCACGTCGACCAGCAATCCCCGTACACTAACTCTATCGCACGCACCAGGGACAATTTACAATCTTTACTGAAGCCAATTAACCTACAAACCTGTACGTCTTTGGAGCGTGGGAGGAAACCGGAGCACCCGGAGAAAACCCACGCGGTCACGGGGAGAATGTGCAAACTCCACACAACAGTACCCATAGTCAGGATCAAACCCGGGTGTCTGGCGCTGCGAGGCAGCTACTCTACCCCTGCGCCACCGTGCTGCCTAAACTGCGCTCCACAATAGGAGGAAGGTTCATGCTGTTAAGATGTGCAGATTTAACTCTTAAAACACGTGCGCACTTGCAGGTGTTATCCGCTCGCCAGGAAGATGATCTTGCCCGCTCGCCAGGAAGCGAGCAGGCAAAATCATCTCTGACCCCTCTCACCCTGGCCTCAAACTCGTTGAATCACTTCCCTCTGGAAGGCGACTCCGGATTGTCAAAGCTGCCACAGCCAGACATAAAAACAGTTTTTATCCACGAGTAGTTGCTCTATTCAACAGCCAAAAATCTGTAGCCTCCCTTTGATCTGGTATTTTGTTGGTTCACATTTGATCAATGGTGTTTTATCATTAATGTTTTATTATTATTAATGTTTAGTGTTTTCTGAGTCATTCATAACTGCCTGTTGCACTGACCTCTGTAGTCATGAAGACCCTTGTGCTGGCCAAGCTGAAAAATATCACAAACCCCCTGCTGGACCCTCTGCAGTTTGCATATCGGGCCAATATATCTGTGGATGTTGCAGCCAACCTGGGCCTGCACTTCATCCTCCAGCACCTAGACCGCCAGGGGACCTATGCGAGGATTTTGTTTGTTGATTTTAGCTCTGCATTCAACACCATTGTGCCAGAGCTACTACACTCCAAGCTTTCCGACTGTGCCTGAACCCCTTTGTCGGTGGATCACCAGCTTCCTGACAGACAGGAAGCAGCATGTGAGGCTGGGAAAGCACATCTCAGACCGGCAAACCCTCAGCATAGGAGCACCACAAGGCTGCATACTCGCCCCTCTCCTCTACTCTCTCTACACCAACGACTGCATCTCCACAGACACCTCTGTCAAGCTTCTCAAGTTTGCGGACGACACAACCCTGATTGGACTGATCCAGGATGGGGAGGAATCTGCCTACAGACAGGAAGTGTCACAGCTGGCATCCTGGTGCCATCGCAACAACCTAGAGCTCAATGCTCTTAAGACGGTGGAATTGATTGTAGACTTTAGGAGAGCTCCCCCTCCCCTCACCCTACTCACCATCAACAACACCACAGTCACATCTGTGGAATCTTTTAAGTTCCTGGGAACCATCATCTCCAAGGACCTTAAGTGGGGGGCTACCATCGACTCCACAGTCAAAAAGGCCCAACAGAGGATGTACTTCCTGCGGTAGCTGAGGAAGCACAATCTGCCACAGGCAATGATGGTCCAATTCTACACGGCCATCGTAGAGTCTGTCCTCACCTTCTCCATCATGGTCTGGTTTGGCTCAGCCACCAAGGACGACACCTGGAGGCTGCAGCGAATCGTCCGATCAGCTGAGAAGGTTATTGGCTGCAACCTTCCCTCCATTGACGAACTGTGCACTGCAAGGGCCAGAAAGCGAGCGGGTAAGATCATCTCTGACCCCTCTCACCCTGGCCACAAACTCTTTGAATCACTTCCCTCTGGAAGGCGACTCCGGACTGTCAAAGCTGCCACAGCCAGACACGAGTAGTAGCTTTTTTCCACGAGTAGTAGCTCTACTCAATAACCAAAAATCTGTAGCCTTCTTTTGCTCTGGTATTTTAGTTAATTCACATGTTTAATAAATAATGTTTTATTATTAATGTTTAATGTTTTATGTATCATTCTTAACTGTCACTGTATGTCATGTTGTCACTTGTGGGCGGAGCACCAAGGCAAATTCCTTGTATGTGAATACTTGGCCAATAAACTTATTCATTCATTCATTCATTAATATATTTACTGGCAATTTTGCAATAATTCCTTGATACACCTCCCATTACTCACCACCAAGTCTCTCTGATGAGACCATAAGACCAAGGAGTAGAATTAGGCCATCGAGTTTACTCTGCTATTCCATCTTGGCTGATCTAGTTTCAAAGGGACAAAGTCACTTTGTGTCTTTTCGTGGTAAACAGCATCTGCAGTTCCTTGCTTCTACTAAACCTTGTTGACTTGGTCTTTCAGGCACTGATATGGAATACAAAAAATCATTAGAGACATGGAGAGGGCACAGACTCGCCGGGCCCGGCAGATGATGCTTGATCTACTTTTCCCTCTCAACCCCATTCTCCTGCCTTCTCTCCATAACCTTTGACCCCCTTACTAATGAAGAACCTGCCAATCTCCGCTTTAAAATACCCAATGTCTTGGCCTCCACAGCCTTTTTGGCAATGAATTCCACAGATTCACCACCCTCTGGCTAAAGAAATGCATCCTCGTCGCCTTTCTAAAGGTACGTCCTTTTATTCTGGGGCTGTGCCTGGTTCTAGACTCTTCCACTACTTGAAACATCCTCACCACATCCACTCTATCCAGGCTTTTCATTATCCAGTACGTTTCTATGAGTTCCCCCCGCAACCTTCTAAACACCAGCGAGTCGAGGCCCAGAGCCGTCAAACACTCCTCATATGTTAGTCCGCTCACCCCCCAGGATCATTCTCCTGTTTCAAGCCTGGGGACGTGTGGCTCCATAGATGGATGCTGCTGCTGAACTGCCTGTTTAGCTGCAGCAAGTGGGGTCAAGGAAAGAGCGTTCACGTCGCGGCCCTGTTTCCACCAATCTTTCCCCCACCATGCACAAGAAGCACAAGAAGCGACAAGACAGACACCATTGTATGCAGATGCCGAGAAGTGTGCTCAGCTCTGGCTGAACAACTTCTAATCTTGTGTGTTGACTCGATAAGAAGAAGAAGCTGCAGCAAGTCGGAATTTCATTGTTCTATTGCACACATGATTATTAAACACCATTGACTCTTTAACTCACTTCCCAAGAAAACAATGTAGTTAATTATTGTTCAACCTTGATTAGGTTACAAACAAATTCTGTGCTCTGTCTTTTAGTTTGAGAGGAACAGCGCAGAAACAGGCCCTTCGGCCCACCGAGTCTATTCCGACCAGCGGTCCCCGCACATTAACACCATCCTAGGGACAATTTACAATTGTACCAAGCCAATTAATCTATAAACCTGCACGTCTTTGGAGTGTGGGATGAATCCGGAGATCCCGGAGAAAACCCACGCAGGTCACGGGGAGAAATACAAACTCTGTTCAAACTGCACCTGTAGTCAGGATTGAACCCGGGACTCTGGCGCTGTCAGGCAGCAACTCTACCACTGCACGCTTGCCCCGCTAATAATTTCAGTTTAATAAAGTCTTTGCGTGCTTTGAAATAACAAATGCCAAATACATTGTAACAGGGACTTTCACAACAATTGTAATGAGATCTTTGTTCAAAGATTGTAAATACAGCACTTCGGTATCGTGCCCCATGGATAAATAACATTTTCCACATTGTCGACATGCTTGTTTTGATGGGAACAATGAAACAGCAATTGAGTAAACCCAGGCACACGCTGTTACTCTTTTTATGCCTTTAAGGAATGATCTACTTAATATCAATAACAATTTAAATTTATGCTGAGCCAAATGTAGCTAAACAGACGGGTAATCAAACAAAGGTTTAACGTTAAACCCCACAAGGAAATATCAAGGCAAATGGCCAAAAGCTGGGTCAACTTATTATACACTGATCTGTGAAGGAAGAAATAGAGGTGTGGAAGTTATCAGTGATACAGTGGGGAAACAGGCCCTTCGGCCCAACTCGCCCGCACTGGCCAACATGTCCCAGCTACACTAGTCCCACCTGCCTCCGTTTGGCCCATATCCCTCCTAACCTGCCCTATCCATGTTCCTGTCTAACTGTTTCTTAAACATCGGGATAGTCCCAGCCTCAACTACCTCCTCTGGCAGATTGTTCCATACAACCACCACCCTTTGCTTGAAAAAGATACTCCTCAGATTCTTATTAAGTCTTTTCCCTTTCACCTTAAACCCTTTCACCATGTCCTCTGGCCCTCGATTCACCTACTCTGAGCATCTACCTGATGTATTCCTCTCATAATCTTTTACACCTCTATAAGATCACCCCTCATCTTCCTGCGCTCCAAGGATTAGAGACCCAACCTACTCAACCTCTCCCGATAGACCAGACCCTGGCAACATCCTCATAAATCCTCTCTGTACCCTTTCCAGCTTTCCCATATCTTTTCTATAACATGGTGCCCAAAGTTGTAGATGATATATAATGAGATGGTGATATGATGAGAAAGTGGGATAACATAGATCTAGCATGAACGGGTGATCGATGGTCGGCGTGGACTCGATGATCCGAAGGTCTGTTCCCACGCTATATCTCCAAACTAAACGAATTAGAATAAAGTGGCACATTGGCGCAGTGGTAGAGTTGCTGCCTTACAGCACTTGAAGCGCCAGAGACCAGGGTAGGATCCTGACTATGGGTGCTGTCTGTACGGAGTTTGTACGTTCTCCCCCTGACAGCGTAGGTTTTCGCCAAGATCTTCGGATTCCTCCCACACTCCAAAGACGTGTGGTTTAATTGGCTTGGTATAAGTACAAACAAGTACAAGTGTGTGCGTGCAGGGTGGTGTTGGTGTGCGGGGATCACTAGTCTGCACGGACTCGGTAGGCCGAAGGGCCTGTTTCCGCACTATATCTCTAAACTAAAAAAACGAAACTAAACTAGGTCTGAAGAAGGGTTTCGACCCGAAACGTCGCCTATTTCCTTCGCTCCATAGATGCTGCCTCACCCGCTGTGTTTCTCCAGCATTTTTGTCTACCTTAAACTAAACTAAGTGCTAGTTGAAGAGTTAAAAGCAGATTTGGCTAAAGCTCAAAGACAAGTATAAGTTTATTATTATCATGTACACGAGGCAAAATTGGCAAGTCATCCTCGAAGAAGGGTGAGAGGGGATCTTATTGAGACGTATAAAATTATCAAAGGACTGGACAAGCTAGATGCAGGAAAAATGTTCCCAATGTTGGGGGAGTCCAGAACCAGGGGGGCACAGTCTAATAATAAAGGGGTGGCCATTTAAAACTGAGATGAGAAAAAAACGTTTTCACCCAGAGAGTTGTGAATTTGTGGAATTCTCTGCCACAGAAGGCAGTAAAGGACTGATTCACTGGATGAATTTAAAAGGGAGTTAGATAGAGCTCTAGGGGCTAGCGGAATCAAGGGATATGGGGAGAAGGCAGGAACGGGGTACTGATTGTGGATGATCAGCCATGATCACAATGAATGGCGGTGCTGGCTCGAAGGGCCAAATGGCCTCCTCCTGCACCTATTTTCTATGTGAATTAAATGTTGATGGATTGGGTTTGCTGACGCAGGAAGGACTCTGGTTGTCCTTGAACACTGGTTACCAAAAGCAAACAAGCAGCTGAGAGGACACGTTGAATGTTGAGCTTTGTGGAGTGAGGTTTAGGCAGTGGGACTGAGGGCTTTAACTCCATTGATACAGCATCTTGGTGTCTGTCACCTGCCCGGAGCTTCTTACCCAAGAGAAGATATATTTGTCATGAAGTGAGTTTTAGCCACACAGCACAAAAGACTGTTCCCTTTATTACCGTCATGCAGACGATACAGGATCATGGCTGCACCTACCACTAGACTTAAGAACAGTTTTTATCATCATGCCATCAGGCTTCTGAACTCGTAAACGCATCGTATATGTTGATTATTTTATTTATTATTATCTTTTATCTACCAATGTCACTTTAATCTTTTTTTTAACCTTATTTTTATCCTTGTAATATCATTGCTGAGGTGACCCGTTGTCTTGTCAAACACATTTCATTGTACCGTTGACCCTGTGTCAACCTACATATGACAAATAAAACTGAACTGAATGCACCCACTCCTTCTCTCCAGATCCACTGCCTGTCCCACTGAGTTACTCCAGCATTTTGTATGTATCTTTGCAACAAAGGTTCACCAGACTGATTCCGTGAGGGATGGGTCTGTCGTACAAGAGGAGGCTGGATAGTTTAGTTTAGTTTAGAGATACAGCACGGAAACAGGCCCTATTTAAGAATAAGGAGTAAGCCATTTAGAACGGAGACGAGGAAACGCTTTTTCTCACAGTCTGTGAGTGGTGAGTCTGTGGAATTCTCTGCCTCAGAGGGCGGTGGAGGCCGGTTCAAGAGAGGGATAGATAGGGATCTTAAAAATAGTGGAGTCAGGGGATATGGGGAGAAGGCAGGAACGGGGTACTGATTGGGGATGATCAGCCATGATCACATTGAATGGCGGTGCTGGCTCGAAGGGCCAAATGGCCTACTCCTGCACCTATTGTCTATTGTCCTTCGCCCCACTGAGTCCGCGCTGACTGGCGATCCCCGCACACTAACATTATCCTACACACTAGGGACAATTTACTATTTTTACCGATGCCAAATGAACATCTTTGGAGTGTGGGAAGTACCAGGAGAAAACCCATGCTGTCACGGGGAGAACGTACATACTCCGTACAGACAACACCAGTAGTCAGAATCGAACCCGTGTCTCCAGCGCTGTAAGGCAGCAACTCTGCCGGGCTGCCCACATCTACTGCATTCATTAGATACGGAGGAACGAGAGGTAATCTCACTGAAATCTATGACAGGGGTTGGCAGGTTAAGTGGAGGGGGATTGGTCCCCTGGGTGGGGGTTCAGGAATCACTATCCCATGGGAGGGGGCAAGGCATTTAACACTGACTGAGGTTTCTTCACTGGGGGGCTCATGGATTCTCCACCACAGAAGGCAGTGGAAGCCAAGATACTGAGGCATAGAGTCTGACAGCGTGGAAACAGGCCCTTCAGCCCAACTTTCCCACATCTACCAACGTGCCGCTTCTACACTAGTCCCACATGCCTGCATTTTCCCTGTATCCCTCCAATCCTATCCATGTACTTACCCAAATGTTTCTTAAATGTTGCGATAGTGCCTGCTTCAACTACCCCCTCTGTTGGATATTGTCTTTATTTTGTGGCTGGTCTAAAGCTTGTTGAAAAAAGACACAAAGTGCTGGAGTAACTCGGCGGGTCAGGCAGCTTCTCTGGAGAACATGGAGAGTTGACATTTCGGGTCGGTTCTGATCACTTAAGCCGAATCATCTCCTATCCACTGCCTGACTCGCTGAGTTACTCCAGCACTTTGTGTTTTTCCTTGGTAAACCAGCATCTACAGTTCTTAAATTCATATGTGATAGGATCAGAATTAGGCCATTTGGCCCCTCACGTCTACTCCGCCATTCAATCATGGCTGATCTATCTTTCCCTCAACCCCATTCTCCTGCCTTCTCCCCATAACCCCTGACACCCGTACTAATCAAGAATCTATCTGTAGTTCCTTGTTTCCACTAAAGTTTGTTGGTCTTTCAGGGTCCACACAAGGACATATGGATTGCAATAATCATTAGAGACACAGAGAAGGTAGAGACTCATCGGGCCAGGCAGCATCTGTGGAGGGAAATTGACAGATGACGTTTCAGGTTGGGATATTTCTTCGGAGTGAAAATCTTTTCCAGCTGCAGTCCCCAGCTCTTTGTTTATCCACACAGGGTAGCAAAATGGAGACGTGTAGGAAGGAACTGCAGATGCTGATTTAAACCGAAGATAGACACAAAAGGCTGGAGTAACTCAGCGGGGCAGGCAGCATCGCGGGAGAGAAGGAATGGGTGGTGTTTCGGGTCGAGAAACGTCACCCATTCCTTTTCTCCAGAGATGCTGCCTGTCCCGCTGAGTTACTCCAGCATTTTGTGTCCATCTTCAACAAAATGGAGATGCTGCCCTCTCCTGGATGATGTGGGAACGGACCCGGGAGGAACAATTAAAATCTCGGAATAAAAGGACGTACCTTGTGAAAGGGGATGAGGAGGATTTTCTTTAGTCAGAGGGTGGTGAATCTGTGGAATTCGTTGGAAGTCAAGGGTTGTGGGGAGAAGGCAGGAGAATGGGGTTGATAGGAAAAGTAGATCAACAAGATTCAATGGCAGAGTTGATGGTCCAAATGGCCTAATTCTTCCCCTATGACTTACGAACAAGGCAATTTGTCGAGGTCAGTGTCTCAACATCTTCCCCAAGGTGCCGCCACTGAGAACTTGGACAGGTTGCAATGAAGAACAGTGTCGAGGATCCAGGTTCCCACAGGGCAGGAGACGCCTGCAGAGCCGGGTTGTCCCACAGGACTAGAGAATAAGTTCTTGTTTTGCCATTCAGAATAATAAAGCTGATATGAACAAATTTAGCCCACGTTTATTTCAGGCTAACAATGGTATTCTTGTAAAAGATTTTACTGCAGATGAGGTGTTAAATGCTATTGATGAACAACGGACAGTTTGCTGGCCTGGATAGTAGGTCTCGAGGTGGGATTTGCAAAATGGGCATCAACCTGTTCTGGATCTGGATATGGATCTGGATGTACATGTAGTATGCTGAAAAGCTCTAGGTCAGGGGTGGGAAACCTTTTCATGTTGGAATGCCACATTAAGTTAGCTGTAATCTAATAAGGCCGCATCCAAAAAACTTCAATTAGTTATACTTCAAAATGTACATTATTTTGTTAAAATATCCCTCATGACTTACTAATGTTTTAATTGCGGCCGTCAGTCGGGGAGGATTATTTCGTTGAATCTTCTTTTACTCTTTGGTGTTTTAAATACGTTCATATAAAGATTGCAATTAAAATAATAAAAGACGAACAAAAAACATATTAATAAAAATAAAATGCTGGAGAAACTCAGCGGATGAGGCAGCATCTATGGAGCGAAGGGAATAGGCGACGTTTTGGGTCGAGATCCTTCAACAGACCTGAAGAATGGTCTCGACCTGAAATGTCGCTTACTTCCTTCGCTCCATAGATGCTGGCTCACCTGCTGAGTTTCTCCAGCATTTTTGTCTCCCTTCGATTTTCCAGCATCTGCAGTTCCTTCGTAAATAAAAATAAAAGGATTTGTTCTACTGAAATTTGGAATCATTCTAAAGGCCACACTTAATGGCCTAGAAGGCACTATGATGGCGGTGGGCATGCTGTCGAGATGGAGATGCATCTTTGTATGTGTTGATGTTTTGGAGATCTCTGATGCTGGCTGGTGGGGTATTCCAATCCCTTGCTGTCTTGAAGAAAAACAAACATACGGCTGGAGGAGCCCCCCAAACGGGCGAGCAATCTATTCCGTTTGGCAGCGTAATTAGGGATGGGTGCGCAACTGGCGTAGACGTCCACTGTGCTAATTAGGGTGCAGGGTGCAGTTGGTGGATTCCACGGTCACATAGTAATCTATGTTCAACCCTGACCTTTGCTGCTGTCCTGTCTGGGGCGTGCGTACGACAGGGCGAGATTCCTCTGGGTGATCGGGTTTCTTCCCACTTCCCAAAGACGTGCCGGCCGGTGGGTCAATTGGCTGCTGTACATTATCCCTGTTGTGGGATTTCATTTAGTGATATAACGCGGAAACAGGCCCTTGGGCACACCTTGTAGGTGCCAACCAGCAATACTAGCATACCCGCACACTAACACTTTCCTCCCCAATTAACCTACGTCTTTGGTATGTGGGGGGGAAACAAGAGCACCCAGAGAAAACCCGCGTGGGCACAGGGAGAATGTACAACTTCCGTACAGACAGCATGCAAAGTCACGATCGAACCTGGGTATCTTGCGCTGTAAGACAGCAGCTCTACTGCTGCGCCACCGTGCCGCCCTTAGGGGCAGGTGAGTGGTAGAATATGGGGGACGTTGATACAACGTGGGGCACATTAAAATTAATATTAACAAAAAGCTTTTCACTCTACCTTGGTACATGGGACAAGAGACCAAACTAAACTAAATTAATCAGAGCAAATGGGTTGCTGATGGTCAGCATGTTTGCCCGCTGTCTCTCTTTGGGACACGGAGAACTAAAAGTCCCAATAATGGAGCAGAAAATGCTGGACTCTTGCTAGATTCTGATAACAATGACAAGAGAGTTTACAGAAGCGCTTACCCCCAGGTGCTGATCAACACCGGCTGAACTGGAGATGTCTCAGCCGACTGTGAACCGGGGTTGGGCGGCCAAGGGTGACAATACACAAATGGGGCTACATCGAGGGTACAACAACCTGTGACTGTGGCACCCAGACCCAGACAATGCAATGCCCATTGCTGGATAATCCATGTACTACTGCAGACCTTGCACTTAACTCTCCGATAGCGCAACGATGTGTACAGCAGTGGCGAGCTGCTATGTAATAAAAGGACATGGAGGAAGAAGAAGGAACAAGGTTGTGTATTGCTAGTCTTACAGTAAATAACTATCTGCACAATGTGTTGGTGGTATAATCGAATCCCTGACCCTGTGACTACTCCAGCTGTGGGAAAACATTCCACAAGGCTCATCAGCCTGAACAATGGCAAAATATTTAATGATATATTGTTAGGGTTCTGCAAACAGCAAAGAGCCTTCAAACATATTCAGCAAGTCCCACTCACCAATACCATTTTATAATCAAAATGAATTAAAAACAAATCTTGATCCACATTAGAAATTCTCTCATAACCACCTAATTTTCACCATCAATATAGCAAGATAATAAAAAGTTGCTTGTACATGAAATCTTGTACAAAAAAAAGTTTTCACTGTAACCTTACCTCAGTGCACGTGAGAATAAAAAACATAAGTAACATTTCAATTTCGAGGGCAGGAAATGTGCTTTTCATTTTTTTCGTCAACATGATGGGTTTTTTCAGTCTGAAGAAGGGTCTCGACACTAAACATTTTTAGTTTTTTCGTTTAGAGATACAGCGCTGAAATAGGCCCCTCAGCCCACCGAGTCCATGTCGACCAACGATCCCCCCACACTAACACTATCCTACACACACGAGGGACAATTTTACCAAAACCAATTAGCCTACAAAACTGAACGTCTTTGGAGTGTGGGATGAAACCAGAGCACCCAGAGAAAACCCACACGGTCACAGGGAAAATGTACAAACCCCTTGCCGACAGTCCACACGGTAGCATTGGGGTAGAGTTGCTGCCTTACAGCGCTTGCGGCGGCAGAGACCAGGGTTCAATCCTGACTACGGGTGCTGTCTGTACGGAGTTTGTATCTTCTCCCCGTGACTTGCGTGGGTTTTCTCCGAGATCTTCGGTTGCTTCCCAAAGACATACAGGTTTGTAGGTAAATTGTCTCTAGTGTGTGTAGGATGGTGTTAATGTGCGGGGATCGGTGGTCGGCGCGGACCCATGCGGTCACGGGGCGAACATGCAAACTCCGTGCAGACAGCTCGGGATCGAACTCCGTCTCTGGTGCTGCCAGTGTAGTAAGGCAGCAACTCTACCGCTACACCACCGTGCCGCACAAACTAGAGAGATCAGAAACCAAATCCACCTTCAAAAATATTTCATCAGGCGTGAACTAAATTGGGAATTGCACCTAGATCGCAGTAGAATCTTCTTCTTGTGTATGGCGTGCACAGCCTAAAGTTGTAGTTCAACTTGTTCTATTTGATCTTGTTTGTGGACGTCGGGTTGATTGCATTAGTTGAAACAGGGTGGACCACATGAAGGTTGCAATCTCCCACCCGCAGTAGAAGCTGAACCATCATTAGTAACAATTTTAATGAAAATTAATTTTGAATTGATGAAATATGGAATAGACAAACAGAGAGATTTAGATCAAAGACACATTGTTTAATAGTAATTTTCAATTAAAATCAAGATCTACAAGGCATAATGTCTGAAGAAGGGTCTCAACCCAAAACTTCCCCTATCCATGCTCTCCAGAGATGTTGCCTGACCCGCTGAGTTACTCCAGCTTTTAGTGTCTACCTTCAGTGTAAACCAGCATCTGCAATTCCTTCCTGCACATAAGAGTTTCATTGCCCTTTATACCAAATATACTTTTTAAAAATTGAAATTCAAATCAAATCAGCAATTGAGTTTGCTACATTAAAGACAGCAGCAAACCCTGTGGAGAAACAGTTCATCAATAACAGCGGCTCGTATATTTCTCGTAGGGTCTCCGCAAAGAGCATCTCTCCTCGGCCATTCTTCAATTTACTCGGTGTTGGGTGGTTAAAGGTGGTGTTGCCGGGTCTCATTGCGGTAGCGGTACTGTTGAATGTTTTCGTGGATTGACACCAGCTTTTCATGTATTTTGGCGTAGGCTTCACTGCCAAGTTCTTCATGCAGGTCTTTAGCAACAGGAGTCAATATTGATTGGAGCATATCAAGCATGTTACTAATGTATTGCGCAGTGAAGACGTCTTGTGGCATCAGTTCATATGCCAAAGCAGTTATATCCATCATAAAGCTAGAGGCCAATTCTCGCCAATCGCTTTCACGACCCATCAGCATTGTTCTTCAGGGGGTTAAAATACAATAAGGATTAAGAAAGGACACACAAGCACGCCTTAGTTTAGTTGAGTTATACAGCATGGAAACAGGCCCTTCGGCCCACCGCGCCAACCAGCGATCCCCGTACACTCACACTATCCCACACCCGCTAGGGACGATTTGCAATTAAATTGACCGAGCGTCTTAAATAAAAAGACAATTCGCCCAAAGACCTGTACGTTTTTGGAATGTGAGATGAAACCAGAGCACCCAGAGAAAACCCACGCAGGTCACGGGGAGCACGTGTAAAGTACGTACAGGTTCCGTAGTCAGGATCGAACCTGGGTCTCTGGTGCTGTAAAGCAGCAACTCTACTGCTGCGCCACCGTGCCGCCCATTCAAACCAGGGTTTAGGCTTCTATACAAACCCTTCTTGATTATCTTTAATTTTGTTTTTAATATTTTTATTAGAAGCAAACATATTATGAAGTATAGTAACATATTATAGTAAAAAAAAACTTTTCGTATACATCAATCATATATTATTAAAATTTTCAATTGTCGATTAATTCTGCTTCCAGTGTTTTTTTTATATAGATAGAAAAAGAGAGATAGAAAGAAAAAATAATTACAAATGTCAAAAAAAGAGAAGGTGGAATGAATGACTTATAAACGTCATTGGAGATAAGTTCGTAGGTTATGAAGTATAATTTTACATCTAATCCTGAGTTCAAGCTTCAGTTGGGTTTTCGTGCTGGGCCCATCTATCCCTTCAAATAGTTAATGAATGGAGCCCATATTTCAACAAAAAGTTCTTGTTTGTCCATTAAGACAAGTCTAATTCTTTCTAGATGTAGGGTCTCCGACATTTCCACAATCCACGTTTTAATTGTGGGGGTTATAGGGCCTTTCCAAAATTTTAATATTAATTTTTTCCCAGTTATTATACTGTAGTCGAGGAAGTTTCTTTGGCTTGTTGTGAGTGTTAAACTTTGTTCTGATATCCCAAGTATTATTAATTTTGAGTCTGGATCCAATTTAGTATTAACAACTTCAGAAATTATTTCAAAAATATCAGTCCAGAAATTTTTAATTTTTGTACAAGTTGCAAAAGTATGTGTTAAATTGGCCTCTAGATGCAGACATTTATCACAGATGGGAGAAATATGTGGGAAGATTCTATTTAGTTTTATTTTGGAGTAATGTAATCTGTGTAAGACTTTAAATTGTATTAAAGCATGTCTGGCATTTAACGAGCATTGGTGTATATGTTGTAAACTTTCGTCCCAAATATCTTTCGTTATAGGATGACCTAACTCATTTTCCCATGTGTGTCTATATAGTTCCATCGGTGGTTCCTCGTTGTTTAAGAGGGTGTTATAAATATAAGCTATTAATTTTTCAGTGTTAAGATGCTTATTCAAACATTCATCAAGAATTTCTATATTCTATATTTCTAATTCTATATCCTGAGAACTGACCAAATTGAGTTATTAGATTTAATAGATTTGGAATACTAGTTTCTAACTTTGTAATATATATTAGTACATCATCTGCATATAAAGAAATTGTATTCCTTGTATCTCTAGAGTTGTACCCGTGTATTCCTGGATGGGTTCTAACGCTTTCTGCTAATGGTTCAATTGCAAGAGCAAATAATAGTGGGGATAGTGAACATCCTTGTCTGCAACCTCTAGAAAGATTAAATTTAGCTGATAACATTTGGTTTGTTAATATTCTAGCTGTTGGTTTAAAGTATAACAATTTAACCCATGTACAGTACTTCTCTCCCAGTTGAAAATTTTCCATTACCGAAAATAAATATGACCATTCCACCTGGTCAAATGCTTCTTCAGCATCTAACGAAATAATTGCTAGATCTGCATTAGGATTTCTATTTGTATATATAATATTAAATAGTCTTCTCAAATTATAAAATGATTAACGTTTTAGAATAAAACCTGTTCGGTCGGGGTGTATGGATTATCAACCAGTCTGAATTCCTCTAACAGTTTGATCCTGAAAGTCACTTCTTATACATTAAGCAATGTTTATCGTTATCATCTTTCACAACCGTAGGATATCCCAAGGAACTTGAAAATCAATAAACAGAATATTTTTGAAGTGCACTCTTTGTTTAAAAAGTGGTCACAATTTGCACATGATAGGGCCCCAAAATAGTCATGACACTGCAGTTCCCCAGTTCAGTTCAGTTTAGTTTATTGTCACGTGTACCGAGGTACAGTGGAAAGCTTTTGTTGCGTGCTACCCAGTCAGCCTTGTTATGAACATCACATTCGACCAATTTATTTATTTATTTAAAGTAACATATGCCATGGTTCAAGGGGAACATAGAACAATGCAACAGTGCAGGAACAGGCCCTTTGGCCCAAAATGTGTGCTTTGAACAGGATGCCAAGTTCAACTAATCTCCTCTGCCTACATGTGATCCATATCCCTGCGGTTCCTGCACATTCGTTCATGTGCCTATCTAAAAGCCTCTTAAACATCATTATCATATCAATAATAATAACTATAATAATAATAATATCTCCCACAATCACCCTTGCAGTGCATTCCAGACACACACCACTCTGTGTAAAGACCTTGCCCCTTTAATCTTTGCCCCTCCTGTGTGTGCGTGTGTGGGGGGGGTGGGTGGTTAGTGTGTGTGAGTGTGTGCGCATGTGTGTGGGGAGTGGTTAGTGTGTGTGTGTGTGTGTCCGTGTGTGTGGGGGGTTGTTAGTGTGTGTATGTGTGTGTGCGTGTGTGTGGAGGTGGTTAGTGTTTGTGTGTGTGTGTGTGGGGGGGGGTGGTTAGTATGTGTGTGTGTGTGTGCGCGTGTGTGTGCGTGTGTGGGGGGAGGTTAGTGTGTGTGTGCGTGTGTGTGTAGAGGTGGTTAGTGTGTGTGTGTGTGTGTGTGTGTGTGTGTGTGTGTGTGTGTGTGTGTGTGTGTGTGTGTGTGTGTGTGTGTGTGTGTGTGTGTGTGAGCGTGTGTGTGTGTGTGCGTGTGTGGGTGTGTGGGGGGAGGTTAGTGTGTGTGTGCACGTGTGTGTGGAGGTGGTTAGTGTTTGTGTGTGTGTGTGTGTGCGCGTGTGTGTGGGGGTTGGTTAGTGTGTGTGTGTGTGTGTGTGTGGGGGTTGGTTAGTGTGTGTGCGTGTGTGTGTGGGGGGTGGTTAGTGTGTGTGTGTGTGTGTGTGTGTGTGTGTGTGTGTCTGTGTGTGTGTGTGTGTGTGTGTGTGTCTGTGTGTGTGTGTGTGTGTGTGTGTGTCTGTGTGTGTGTGTGTGTGTGTGTGTGTGTGTGTGTGTGTGTGTGTGTGTGTGTGTGTGTGTGTGTGTGTGTGTGTGTGTGTGTGTGTGTGTGTGTGTGTGTGTGTGTGTGACACCGCCCCCCCCCCTCTGCAACCAATCATTGAGGGGACTGGACCCAATGGGTCCCACGATCTAGTTTTATATAATTTTATCAGCTCCCCTCAGCCTCCGTAGATCCAGAGAAACCAATCCATGTTGGCCCAAGCTCTCCTCATTAGATTACTCTCTAATCCAGGATGGGCCTTGACCCGAAACATCGCCAATTCCTTCTCTCCATAGATGCTGCCTCACCCGCTGAGTTTCTCCAGCATTTTGTGTCAGCCTTCTGTTAAACCTCTTCTGCACCTTCTCCAAAGCCTTCACAGCCTCCTAAATAACTTTTCACAACTTTTATGCAGGAATTGTTACCCTAAAAATACTCAATAACTTTAAATATCCATCATCCTTTGCGCAAGTGTGATTCAGGACACTGAGAGAAGATATCGCTCCTCCTGGAGTCATAGAGTCGTAGTGTGATACAGTGTGGAAACAGGCCCTTCAGCCCAACTTGCCCACACCGGCCAACAATGTCCCAGCTACACTAGTCCCACTTACCTGCGCTTGGTCCATATCCCTCCCAACCTGTTCTATCCATGTACCTGTCCAACTGTCTTTTAAACGATGGGATAGTCCCAGCCTCAACTACCTCCTCCGACAGCTTGTTCCGTACACCCACCATCCTTCGGATTCATATTAAATCTTTTCCCTTCATCTTTAACCTATGTCCTCTGGTCCTCGATTCCCCTAATCTGTGCAATAGACTCTGTGCATCTACCCGATCTATTCCTCTCATGATTTTGTAAACTTCCATTTCATTCCACTCTCTGGCTTCTCTGGACAACCCCTTATTTTTGAAATCTCATCCTTGGCCTTAGATTTTCCACATCCAACCTCACAAAAACCTTTAATAAAAATATTAACTTAACACAATAAACTATACAACAGTGCTATTAAACAACATTTTTGGTCAGGTCATATTGTGACAGAGGCCAGAACCAGGGCCACAGTTTAAAAATAAGGGGTAAGCCATTTAAAACAGAGATGAGGAAACACTTTTCACACAGAGAGTTGTGAGTCTGTAGAATTCTCTGCCTCAGAGGGCGGTGGAGGCCGGTTCTCTGGAAACTTTCAAGGGAGAGCTAGATAGGGCTCTTGAAGATAGCATAGTCAGGGGATATGGGGAGAAGGAACGGGGTACTGATTATGGATGATCAGCCAGGATCACATTGAATGGCGGTGCTGGCTTGAAGGGCCGAACAGCCTACTCCTGCACCAATTGCCTATTGTCGATTAGACCAGAGGTCGGTTAAAGCAACAAGTTCCAGATCACTTTGAATACTTACAAATATTCTCTGAACAAAGGGAAACTGGATAATTTTTCCCAGGAAACGTCCATAATTTCAGTCCCGATCTTTTGCAAATCCCAAAAAGGTGTCTGCCATTCCGTTGAATCTTCCCCCGGACTCTCATCTGCAGGGATGGCTGCACCCTGCGATCCTGTGGAGAAACATTGGAAAACACTGAGAGGCACGAGAATCCAGGCTGTTGCTATAGTCTTTTGGAAGAGAAGAAAAACCTTGTGGCTTCAGGTGGGTACGGAAGGTCCCTTGCCCCTGTTCTGTAGAAGAACAAGGAGGTTGTGAAGAAGACCAAGGAGGGTCTGAAAAAAACAAGGCAGTTCTTCCTGTTGCTCAGGCAATACTTGAGCTCTGTCTCTCTCTCACCATCAGATGAGCAGTTACCTGCCCCCCCCGCACCTTGATGTGCCTCCAATTGTTAATTCGCTTGGAACGAATGTAAAATTGTCCCTGATGTGTGTAGGATAGTATTAATGTGCGGGTATCGCTAGTCGGTGCGGATAAGGTGGGCTAAAGGCCCTGTTTCCGCGCTGTATCTCTAAACTAAACTAAACTGCTCCCTTCATCAATAGATGCTACAAATTGAAAGACAATGAGGGCAACCAATACTGGCGATTTAGTGCGTTCACATTTTTCCGTGTGCTTTTTCATGATTGTGTTTAGGTTAGTTTGAAGAGTTTGTCTTCTGTACCTGTAACCAGCAAGAGCACCAAAGCAACAGTGAATATCTTCATGATGGTGTCAGGTCCTCAACTCTCTGTAAAGGCTGCAGAAATCAATGGATATAAACATTACCGTTCATTGAGTACACAATTCATTACCAAAAAGGTTGATATTTAAATCTTGAGGTTTATTTCTGGAGTCGAGCGCGAGTAATTAGCGATGCTCTAAGACGTGGACAAACAATAAACCATTTTTTCCACTTTCCTTGGGTTCATTTCCTCATATTATCATTTTTAATATTCTCTTTACCACTCACCTTTTAACTTATCCCATATTGATTTCTCAACACATTGAAGCTTCGACAACCTTTCCCTTCAATCTTCCTAATACCTGTCTTTAAAAACTCAGCCTTTGTCCTTCATCATGAGGGGAATAGATAGCGTAAATGCAAAGCCTTTTATCCAGGGTAGGGGAATGAAGAACCAGAGGACATAGGTTTAAGGTGAGACAGGAACATTTACTAGAAAGCAGAAGGGCATCATTTTTTACATTAAAGGAGGTAGGTTTATGGAATGAACTGCCAGAGGACGTAGTTGAAGCAGGTACTTTAACAACATTTAGACAGTTACATGGATAGGAAAGGTTTAGAGGGATATGGGGCAAAAGCAGGCAGGTGGGACTAGTGTAGATGGGACATCTTAGTCGGCATGTGCAAAACAGACCTTTCGGCCCACGGAGTCCGTGCTCACCAACAATCACCCAAACACTAGTTCTATCCTCCACACTAGCGACAATTTACCGAAGCCAATTAACATACAACCTCGCACGTCTTTATAATCCGGACCACCCGGAAAAACCCACACGGTCACAGGGAGAACGTACAAACTCCGTACAGACAGCACCCGTAGTCACCTGAACCAGGGTGTCGGGCGCTGTAAGGCAGTCGCTTTGCCACTGTGCCTTCCCAGTATCTTCAACATTAGCTTCAGGATCTGCAAACTTATCACATTCAGACCTCGGGATCCTTACAACAGCCAGGAATGGAAAACCTCTGTGTGTTCTCTGTCTTTCTCAGAGGTGTTGACGATGTTAGAAGAGTCCTTATCATTGCACCCACTTGGACGAACTGACTCAACCTTGTCTGGGACTGGTCCCAGTGTGTCCCGGTCAATGTGACCTGGTGACACCCAGCACACTCAGTTTGAGAAATATTCTGGTAATCAGGACATTTGGGGTGCTGAATATCAGAAATATCACTGAACAAAAAGTTCCTACTTTACCAGTCTTCTTCCCGTGCAGCCTCAAGCAGAAACAAAACTTTGTTTAAGAAGGAACTGCAGATGCTGGAAAATCGAAGGTAGACAAAAGTGCAGGAGAAACTCAGCGGGTGCAGCAGCATCTATGGAGCGAAGGAAATAGGCAACGTTTCGGGCCGAAACCCTTCTTCAGTAGAAAAAACCCTCTTACCTGCTTGCTATTGATTCTCTGCCGGTCTTGTGTCTGGGGCTCAGATCCCAGCTGTTTAATAGCTGGACGTTATCTCCCACATCTGATAAGAGATGGCCAACCAGTGCAAATTCCATCTTTCCTAGCGTGCGTCAGGCTGGAGTCAAGGATAAACATTTTTCAGTGTTTGTGTCCAGCAAACATTTGCGGAAAATTGACACAAAAAGTTGGCGTAACTCAGTCTGAAGAAAGGTCTTGACCCAAAACGTCACCCATTCCTTCTCTCTGAGCCGCTGACTTACTCCAGCTTTTTTTGTCTAACTTTGGTTTAAACCAGCATCTGCAGTTCCTTCCTACACAGTTGAATTCCCCCACCTGATTTTACAGTTTTCCAAGTAATATAAGCAAGGAATAAAAGTCAATTTTGACGAAACCATACTTTGTAAAATGCCTGGTCGTGTTCTAATCTCTGGGCTTATGGAACACACACAAAAGGTCAAAGCATGTTTGTAACAGACAGATGGTCATTCTGCGTCTCAATTGTATCTTGAACGTTCCAGGACTCAGATACACCTAAGATCCATTCCTAGACTTGAGTACAACTGTTGCCACACCTCCAGTCTCCAGACTCTAGTTCACAACTGATCCAAACGTTGCTTGTACATGAAATCTTGTACAAAACAAAGCTTTTCACTGTAACCTTACCTCAGTACACGTGACAACAATAAACTAAAGTAACATTTCAATTTCAAGAGCAGGAAATGTTGCCTTTCGTATTTTTTGTCAACATGACGGGTTTTTTTCCGTCTGAAGAAGGGTCTCAACCCGAAACCTTTTTAGTTTTTACGTTTAGAGATACAGTGCTAAAAAAGGCCCTTCAGCCCACCGAGTCCACGCCGACGAGCGACCCCCCCACACTAACACTATCCTACACACACGAGGGACAATTTTACCAAAGCCAATTAGCCTACAAATCTGAACGTCTTTGGAGTGTGGGATGAAACCAGAGCACCCGGAGAAAACCCACACGGTCACAGGGAAAATGTACAAACTCCTTGCCGACAGTCCACATGGTGGCATTGGGGTAGAGTTGCTGCCTTACAGCGCTTGCAGCGGCAGAGACCAGGGTTCAATCCTGACTACGGGTGCTGTCTGTACGGAGTTTGTATCTTCTCCCCGTGACTTGCGTGGGTTTTCTCCGAGATCTTCGGTTGCTTCCGACACTCCAAAGACGTACAGGTTTGTAGGTAAATTATCCCTAGTGTGTGTAGGATGGTGTTAATGTGCGGGGATCGGTGGTCGGCGCAGACCCGGTGAGCCGAATGGCCTGTTTCCGCGCTGTATCTCTAAAACTATATCAAATGCACCCGTAGTCAGGATCGAACTGGGTCTTGGCCACGAATTCTACAGCTGTGCCACTGTGACATCACCTATTCCATTTCTCCTGAGATGCTACCTGAGGCGATGAGTTACTCCAGCTGTTTGTGTCGAGCTTGATGTTTTTATTGATCTGCCTAGAAGTCATTGGGTCAACACCAGCGACATTTTCTTTTGATGCCGTTCCCTGTTATTAGGCATGATGCCTTGAGGAGCCCTGTCCACACAACTCCAGCATACATGTACCTCTGTAGAGCTCTAGTGTCCAACATCACCTCCATTACCCAGCTCAGCAGCAGTCTGAATAGATTAGTTTCGTTTAGATTAGAGGTACAGCGCAGAAACAGGCCCTTCGGCCCACCCAGTCCACTACGACCAGCGATCCCCGCACATTAACACCATCCTACACACACTAGGGCCAATTTACACTTCTCCCAAGCCAATTAACCTGCAAATCTGTAGTGGGGGCAGGAAACCGAAGATCTCAGAGAAAACCCATGCGGTCACGGGGCGAACATGCAAACTCCGTGCAGACAGCTCGGGATCGAACACAGTCTCTGGTGCTGCCAGTGCAGTAAGGCAGCAACTCTACCGCTACACCACCGTGCCGCCCAAACTAGGGAGATCGGAAACC
>JAXLNO010001649.1:80000-82500 GCA_038087875.1 Malacoraja senta | reverse complement strand
TTCTGGAGTCGAGCGCGAGTAATTAGCGATGCTCTAAGACTCGGACAAACAATAAACCATTTTTTCCACTTTCCTTGGGTTCATTTCCTCATATTATCATTTTTAATGTTCTCTTTACCACTCACCTTTTAACTTATCCCATATTGATTTCTCAACACATTGAAGCTTCGACAACCTTTCCCTTCAATCTTCCTAATACCTGTCTTTAAAAACTCAGCCTTTGTCCTTCATCATGAGGGGAATAGATAGCGTAAATGCAAAGCCTTTTATCCAGGGTAGGGGAATGAAGAACCAGAGGACATACGTTTAAGGTGAGACGGGAACATTTACTGGAAAGCAGAAGGGCATCATTTTTTACATTAAAGGAGGTAGGTTTATGGAATGAACAGCCAGAGGAGGTAGTTGAAGCAGGTACTTTAACAACATTTAGACAGTTACATGGATAGGAAAGGTTTAGAGGGATATGGGGCAAAGGCAGGCTGGTGGGACTAGTGTAGATGGGACATCTTAGTCGGCATGTGCAAAACAGACCTTTCGGCCCACGGAGTCCGTGCTGACCAACAATCACCCAAACACTAGTTCTATCCTCCACATTAGCGACAATTTACCGAAGCCAATTAACATACAACCTCGCACGTCTTTGGAAACCGGAACACCCGGAAAAAACCCACACGGTCACAGGGAGAACGTACAAACTCCGTACAGACAGCACCCGTAGTCACCTGAACCAGGGTGTCGGGCGCTGTAAGGCAGTCGCTTTGCCACTGTGCCTTCCCAGTATCTTCAACATTAGCTTCAGGATCTGCAAACTTATCAGACCTCGGGATCTTTGCAACAGCCAGGAATGGAAAACCTCTGTGTGTTCTCTATCTTTCTCAGAGTTGTTGACGATGTTAGAAGAGTCCTTATCATTGCACCCACTTGGACGAACTGACTCAACCTTGTCTGGGACTGGTCCCAGTGTGTCCCGGTCAATGTGACCTGGTGACACCCAGCACACTCAGTTTGAGAAATATTCTGGTAATCAGGACATTTGGGGTGCTGAATATCAGAAATATCACTGAACAAAAAGTTCCTACTTTACCAGTCTTCTTCCCGTGCAGCCTCAAGCAGAAACAAAACTTTGTTTAAGAAGGAAATGCAGATGCTGGAAAATCGAAGGTAGACAAAAGTGCTGGAGAAACTCAGCGGGTGCAGCAGCATCTATGGAGCGAAGGAAATAGGCAACGTTTCGGGCCGAAACCCTTCTTCAGTAGAAAAAACCCTCTTACCTGCTTGCTATTGACTCTCTGCCGGTCTTGTGTCTGGGGCTCAGATCCCAGCTGTTTAATAGCTGGACGTTATCTCCCACATCTGATAAGAGATGGCCAACCAGTGTAAATTCCATCTTTCCTAGCGTGCGTCAGGCTGGAGTCAAGGATAAACATTTTTCAGTGTTTGTGTCCAGCAAACATTTGCGGAAAATTGTCACAAAAAGTTGGCGTAACTCAGTCTGAAGAAAGGTCTTGACCCGAAACGTCACCCATTCCTTCTCTCCGAGCCGCTGACTTACTCCAGCTTTTTTTGTCTAACTTTGGTTTAAACCAGCATCTGCAGTTCCTTCCTACACAGTTGAATTCCCCCACCTGATTTTACAGTTTTCCAAGCAATATAAGCAAGGAATAAATGTCAATTTTGACGAAACCCTACTTTGTAAAATGCCTGGTCATGTTCTAATCTCTGGGCTTGTGGAACACACACAAAAGGTCAAAGCATGTTTGTAACAGTGAGATGGTCATTCTGTGTCTCAATTTTATCTTGAATGTTCCAGGACTCAGATACACCTAAGATCCATTCCTAGACTTGGGTACAACTGTTGCCACACCTCCAGTCTCCAGACTCTAGTTCACAACTGATCCAAAAGTTGCTTGTACATGAAATCTTGTACAAAACAAAGCTTTTCACTGTAACCTTACCTCAGTACACGTGACAACAATAAACTAAAGTAACATTTCAATTTCAAGAGCAGGAAATGTTGCCTTTCGTATTTTTTGTCCACATGACTGGACATTAAGAAAGGACACACAAACACGCCTTAGTTTAGTTGAGTTATACAGCATGGAAACAGGCACTTCGGCCCATAGGCCAACCAGCGATCCCCATACACTAACACTATCCCACACCCACCAGGGACGATTTGCAATTAAATCGACCAAGCGTCTTAAATAAAATGACGAAGCGCACAAACACCTGTACATTTTTGGAATGTGGGATGAAACCAGAGCACCCAGAGAAAACCCACGCAGGTCACGGGGAGCACGTACAAAGTACGTACAACATCCATAGTCAGGATCGAACCTGGGTCTCTGGTGCTGTAAAGCAGCAACTCTACTGCTGCGCCACCGTGCCGCCCAATCAAACCAGTGTTTAGGCTTCTATACAAACCCTTCTGGATTCTCAACCAGTCTGAATTCCCCTAACAGTTTGATCCTGAAAATCACTTCTTATACATTAAGCAATG
>JAXLNO010001649.1:10000-77500 GCA_038087875.1 Malacoraja senta | reverse complement strand
TTTTTCACACAGAGAGTTGTGAGTCTGTAGAATTCTCTGCCTCAGAGGGTGGTGGAGGTCGGTTCTCTGGAAACTTTCAAGGGAGAGCTAGATAGGGCTCTTGAAGATAGCGTAGTCAGGGGATATGGGGAGCAGGAACGGGGTACTGATTATGGATGATCAGCCAGGATCACATTGAATGGCGGTCCTGGCTTGAAGGGCCGAACAGCCTACTCCTGCACCAATTGCCTATTGTCGATTAGACCAGAGGTCGGTTAAAGCAACAAGTTCCAGATCACTTTGAATACTTACGAAAATTCTGTGAACAAAGGGAAACTGGATAATTTTTCCCAGGAAACGACCAAAATTTCAGTCCCGATCTTTTGCAAATCCCAAAAAGGTGTCAGCCATTCCGTTGAATCTTCCCCCAGACTCTCATCTGCAGGGATGGCTGCACCCTGCGATCCTGTGGAGAAACATTGGAAAACACTGAGAGGCACGAGAATCCAGGCTGTTGCTATAGTCTTTTGGAAGAGAAGAAAAACCTTGTGTCTTCAGGTGGGTACGGAATGTCCCTTGCCCCTGTTCTGTAGAAGAACAAGGAGGTTGTGAAGAAGACCAAGGAGGGTCTGAAGAAAACAAGGCAGTTCTTCCTGTTGCTCAGGCAATACTTGAGCTCTCTCTCTCTCTCACCATCAGATGAGCAGTTCCCTGCCCCCCCGCACCTTGATGTGCCACCAATTGTTAATTCGCTTGGAACGAATGTAAAATTGTCCCTGATGTGTGTAGGATAGTATTAATGTGCGGGGATCGCTAGTCGGTGCGGACAAGGTGGGCTGAAGGCCCTGTTTCCGCGCTGTATCTCTAAACTAAACTAAACTGCTCCCTTCATCAATAGATGCTACAAATTGAAAGACAATGAGGGCAACCAATACTGGCGATTTAGTGCGTTCACATTTTTCCGTGTGCTTTTTCATGATTGTGTTTAGGTTAGTTTGAAGAGTTTGTCTTCTGTACCTGTAACCAGCAAGAGCACCAAAGCAACAGTGAATATCTTCATGATGGTGTCAGGTCCTCAACTCTCTGTAAAGGCTGCAGAAATCAATGGATATAAACATTACCGTTCATTGAGTACACAATTCATTACCAAAAAGGTTGATATTTAAATCTTGAAGTTTATTTCTGGAGTCGAGCGCGAGTAATTAGCGATGCTCTAAGACTTGCACAAACAATAAACCATTTTTTCCACTTTCCTTGGGTTCATTTCCTCATATTATCATTTTTAATGTTCTCTTTACCACTCACCTTTTAACTTATCCCATATTGATTTCTCAACACATTGAAGCTTCGACAACCTTTCCCTTCAATCTTCCTAATACCTGTCTTTAAAAACTCAGCCTTTGTCCTTCATCATGAGGGGAATAGATAGCGTAAATGCAAAGCCTTTTATCCAGGTTAGGGGAATGAAGAACCAGAGGACATAGGTTTAAGGTGAGACGGGAACATTTACTAGAAAGCAGAAGGGCATCATTTTTTACATTAAAGGAGGTAGGTTTATGGAATGAACAGCCAGAGGAGGTAGTTGAAGCAGGTACTTTAACAACATTTAGACAGTTACATGGATAGGAAAGGTTTAGAGGGATATGGGGCAAAGGCAGGCTGGTGGGACTAGTGTAGATGGGACATCTTAGTCGGCATGTGCAAAACAGACCTTTCGGCACACGGAGTCCGTGCTCACCAACAATCACCCAAACACTAGTTCTATCCTCCACATTAGCGACAATTTACCGAAGCCAATTAACATACAACCTCGCACGTCTTTGGAAACCGGAACACCCGGAAAAAACCCACACGGTCACAGGGAGAACGTACAAACTCCGTACAGACAGCACCCATAGTCACCTGAACCAGGGTGTCGGGCGCTGTAAGGCAGTCGCTTTGCCACTGTGCCTTCCCAGTATCTTCAACATTAGCTTCAGGATCTGCAAACTTATCAGACCTCGGGATCTTTGCAACAGCCAGGAATGGAAAACCTCTGTGTGTTCTCTATCTTTCTCAGAGTTGTTGACGATGTTAGAAGAGTCCTTATCATTGCACCCACTTGGACGAACTCACTCAACCTTGTCTGGGACTGGTCCCAGTGTGTCCCGGTCAATGTGACCTGGTGACACCCAGCACACTCAGTTTGAGAAATATTCTGGTAATCAGGACATTTGGGGTGCTGAATATCAGAAATATCACTGAACAAAAAGTTCCTACTTTACCAGTCTTCTTCCCGTGCAGCCTCAAGCAGAAACAAAACTTTGTTTAAGAAGGAAATGCAGATGCTGGAAAATCGAAGGTAGACAAAAGTGCTGGAGAAACTCAGCGGGTGCAGCAGCATCTATGGAGCGAAGGAAATAGGCAACGTTTCGGGCCGAAACCCTTCTTCAGTAGAAAAAACCCTCTTACCTGCTTGCTATTGACTCTCTGCCGGTCTTGTGTCTGGGGCTCAGATCCCAGCTGTTTAATAGCTGGACGTTATCTCCCACATCTGATAAGAGATGGCCAACCAGTGCAAATTCCATCTTTCCTAGCGTGCGTCAGGCTGGAGTCAAGGATAAACATTTTTCAGTGTTTGTGTCCAGCAAACATTTGCGGAAAATTGTCACAAAAAGTTGGCGTAACTCAGTCTGAAGAAAGGTCTTGACCCGAAACGTCACCCATTCCTTCTCTCCGAGCCGCTGACTTACTCCAGCTTTTTTTGTCTAACTTTGGTTTAAACCAGCATCTGCCGTTCCTTCCTACACAGTTGAATTCCCCCACCTGATTTTACAGTTTTCCAAGTAATATAAGCAAGGAATAAATGTCAATTTTGACGAAACCCTACTTTGTAAAATGCCTGGTCATGTTCTAATCTCTGGTCTTGTGGAACACACACAAAAGGTCAAAGCATGTTTGTAACAGTGAGATGGTCATTCTGTGTCTCAATTGTATCTTCAACATTCCAGGACTCAGATACACCTAAGATCCATTCCTAGACTTGAGTACAACTGTTGCCACACCTCCAGTCTCCAGACTCTAGTTCACAACTGATCCAAAAGTTGCTTGTACATGAAATCTTGTACAAAACAAAGCTTTTCACTGTAACCTTAGCTCAGTACACGTGACAACTATAAACTAAAGTAACATTTCAATTTCAAGAGCAGGAAATGTTGCCTTTCGTATTTTTTGTCAACATGACAGTTTTTTTTCCGTCTGAAGAAGGGTCTCAACGCGAAACCTTTTTTAGTTTTTACGTTTCGAGATACAGTACTAAAAAAGCCCTTCAGCCCACCGAGTCCACGCCGACCAGCGACACCCCCACACTAACACTATCCTACACACACGAGGGACAATTTTACCAAAGCCAATTAGCCTACAAATCTGAACGTGTTTGGAGTTTGGGATGAAACACGAGCACCCGGAGAAAACCCACACGGTCACAGGGAAAATGTCCAAACTCCTTGCCGACAGTCCACACGGTGGCATTCAGATAGAGTTGCTGCCTTACAGCGCTTGCAGCGGCAGAGACCAGGTTTCAATCCTGACTACGGGTGCTGTCTGTACGGAGTTTGTATCTTCTCCCCGTCATTTGCGTGGGTTTTCTCCGAGATCTTCGGTTGCTTCCGACACTCCAAAGACGTACAGGTTTGTAGGTAAATTATCCCTAGTGTGTGTAGGATGGTGTTAATGTGCGGGGATCGGTGGTCGGCGCAAACCCGGTGAGCCAAATGGCCTGTTTCCGCGCTGTATCTCTAAAACTAAATCAAATGCACCCGTAGTCAGGATCGAACCGGGTCTTGGCCAGCAACTCTACAGCTGTGCCACTGTGACATCACCTATTCCATTTCTCCAGAGATGCTACCTGAGGCGATGAGTTACTCCAGCTGTTTGTGTCGAGCTTGATGTTTTTATTGATCTGCCTAGAAGTCATTGGGTCAACACCAGCGACATTTTCTTTTGATGCCATTCCCTGTTATTAGGCATGATGCCTTGAGGAGCCCTGTCCACACAACTCCAGCATACATGTACCTCTGTAGAGCTCTAGTGTCCAACATCACCTCCATTACCCAGCTCAGCAGCAGTCTGAATAGATTAGTTTAGTTTAGATTAGAGGTACAGCGCAGAAACAGGCCCTTCGGCCCACCCAGGCCACTACGACCAGCGATCCCCGCACATTAACACCATCCTACACACACTAGGGCCAATTTACACTTCTCCCAAGCCAATTAACCTGCAAACCTGTATTTTGGAGTGGGGGCAGGAAACCGAAGATCTCAGAGAAAACCCATGCGGTCACGGGGCGAACATGCAAACTCCGTGCAGACAGCTCGGGATCGAACACAGTCTCTGGTGCTGCCAGTGCAGTAAGGCAGCAACTCTACCGCTACACCACCGAGCCACCCAAACTAGGGAGATCGGAAACCAAATCCACCTTCAAAAACATTTTATCAGGCGTGAACTAAAATGGAAATTGCTCCTAGATCGCAGTAGAATCTTCTTCTTGTGTATGGCGTACACAGCCTAAAGTTGTAGTTCAACTTGTTCTATTTGATCTTGTTTGTGGACGTCGGGTTGATTGCATTAGTTGAAACAGGGTAGACCACATGAAGGATGCAATCTCCCACCCGCAGTAGAAGCTGAACCATCATTAGTAACATTTTTAATGAAAATTAATTTTGAATTGATGAAATATGGAAAAGACAATACAGAGTTTAGATCAAACACGCATTGTTTAATAGTAATTTTCAATTAGAATAAAGTTCTACAAGGCATAATGTCTGAAGAAGGGTCTCAACCCAAAACTCCCTCCCCACCACCCTGTGGAGAAACAGTTCATCAATAACAGCAGCTCGTATATTTCTCGTAGGGTCTCCGCAAAGAGCATCTCTCCTCGCCCTTTCTTCAATTTTCTTGGTGTTGCCCGCGATTGGGTGGTTAAAGGTGGGGGTGCCGGGTCTCATCACGGCGGCGGTACTGTTTAATGTTTTTGTGGATTGACACCAGCTCATCATGTATTTTGGCGTAGGCTTCACTGCCAAGTTCTTCATGCAGGTCTTTACCAACAGAAACCAATATTGATTTGAGCACATCAAGCGTGTTACTAATGTGTTGCCCAGCGGTGTGATTTGACATCAGTTCATATGCCAACCCCCGAAAAGGGATCGTGAGATAGACAAATTCTCTCCAAATGTAGCCACGACCCATTAGCTTCCATCTTCAGAGGGTTAAAAGACAATGAGGTAAACATTAAGAAAGGACATACAAACACGCCTTAGTTTAGTTGAGTTATACAGCATGGAAACAGGCACTTCGGCCCACAGGCCAACCAGCGATCCCCATACACCAACACTATCCCACACCCACCAGGGACGATTTGCAATTAAATCGACCAAGCGTCTTAAATAAAATGACGAAGCGCCCAAACACCTGTACATTTTTGGAATGTGGGATGAAACCAGAGCACCCAGAGAAAACCCACGCAGGTCACGGAGAGCACGTACAAAGTACGTACAACATCCATAGTCAGGATCGAACCTGGGTCTCTGGTGCTGTAAAGCAGCAACTCTACTGCTGCGCCACCGTGCCGCCCATTCAAACCAGTGTTTAGGCTTCTATACAAACCCTTCTGGATTCTCAACCAGTCTGAATTCCCCTAACAGTTTGATCCTGAAAATCACTTCTTATACATTAAGCAATGTTTATCGTTATCATCTTTCACAACCGTAGGATAGCCCAAGGAACTTGAAAATCAATAAATAGAATATATTTCAAGTGCACTCTGTTTAAAAAGTGGTCACAATTGGCACATGATAGGGCCCCAAAATAGTCGTGCCACAGCCTGCAGTTCCCCAGTTCAGTTCAGTTTAGTTTATTGTCACGTGTACCGAGGTACAGTGGAAAGCTTTTGTTGCGTGCTACCCAGTCAGCCTTGTTATGAACATCACATTCGACCAATTTATTTATTTATTTAAAGTAACATATGCAATGGTTCAAGGGGAACATAGAACAATGCAACAGTGCAGGAACAGGCCCTTTGGCCCAAAATGTGTGCTTTGAACAGGATGCCAAGTTCAACTAATCTCCTCTGCCTACATGTGATCCATATCCCTGCGGTTCCTGCACATTCGTTCATGTGCCTATCTAAAAGCCTCTTAAACATCAATATCATATCAATAATAATAACTATAATAATAATAATATCTCCCACAATCACCCTTGCAGTGCATTCCAGACACACACCACTCTGTGTAAAGACCTTGCCCCTTTAATCTTTGCCCCTCCTGTGTGTGCGTGTGTGGGGGGGGGGGGGTGGGTGGTAAGTGTGTGTGTGTGTGTGCGTGCGCATGTGTGTGGGGGGTGGTTAGTGTTTGTGTGTGTGTGTGTCCATGTGTGTGGGGGGTGGTTAGTGTTTGTGTGTGTGTGTGTGTGTGTGTGCGCGTGTGTGTCCGTGTGTGTGGAGGTGGTTAGTGTTTGTGTGTGTGTGTGTGTGTGTGTGGGGGGGGGTGGTTAGTGTGTGTGCGTGGTGGTTAGTGTGTGCGCGTGTGTGTGCGTGTGCGTGTGCGTGTGCGCGTGTGTGCGTGTGTGCGTGTGTGTGTGTGTGTGCATGTGTGTGTGTGTGTGTGTGTGTGTGTGTGTGTGACGCCGCCACCCCCCTCCCCCCCCTCTGTAACCAATCATTGAGGGGACGGGACCCAATGGGTCCCACTTGATCTAGTTTTATATAATTTTATCAGCTCCCCTCAGCCTCCGTAGATCCAGTGAAACCAATCCATGTTGGCCCAAGCTCTCCTCATTAGATTACTCTCTAATCCAGGATGGGCCTTGACCCGAAACGTCGCCAATTCCTTCTCTCCATAGATGCTGCTTCACCCGCTGAGTTTCTCCAGCATTTTGTGTCAGCCTTCTGTTAAGCCTCTTCTGCACCTTCTCCAAAGCCTTCACATCCTCCTAAATAATTTTTCACAACTTTTATGCAGGAATTGTTACCATAAAAATACTCAATAACTTTAAATATCCATCATCCTTTGCGCAAGTGTGATTCAGGACACTGAGAGAAGATATCGCTCCTCCTGGAGGCATAGAGTCGTAGTGTGATACAGTGTGGAAACAGGCCCTTCGGTCCAACTTGCAAACACCGGCCAACAATGTCCCAGCTACACTAGTCCCACTTACCTGCGCTTGGTCCATATCCCTCCCAACCTGTCCTATCCATGTACCTGTCCAACTGTCTTTTAAACGATGGGATAGTCCCAGCCTCAACTACCTCCTCCGACAGCTTGTTCCGTACACCCACCATCCTTTGTGTGAAAAAGTTACCCTTCGGATTCCTATTAAATCTTTTCCCCTTCATCTTTAACCTATGTCCTCTGGTCCTCGATTCCCCTAATCTGTGCAATAGACTCTGTGCATCTACCCGATCTATTCCTCTCATGATTTTGTAAACTTCCATTTCATTCCACTCTCTGGCTTCTCTGGACAACCCCTTATTTTTGAACTCTCATCCTTGGCCTTAGTTTTTCCACATCCAACCTCACAAAAACATTTAATAAAATTATTAACTTAACACAATAAACTATACAACAGTGCTATTAAACAACATTTTTGGTCAGGTCATATTGTGACAGGAGCCAGAACCAGGGCCACAGTTTAAGAATAAGGGGTAAGCCATTTAGAACAGAGATGAGGAAACACTTTTTCACACAGAGAGTTGTGAGTCTGTAGAATTCTCTGCCTCAGAGGGTGGTGGAGGTCGGTTCTCTGGAAACTTTCAAGGGAGAGCTAGATAGGGCTCTTGAAGATAGCGTAGTCAGGGGATATGCGGAGCAGGAACGGGGTACTGATTATGGATGATCAGCCAGGATCACATTGAATGGCGGTGCTGGCTTGAAGGGCCGAACAGCCTACTCCTGCTCCTATTGCCTATTGTCGATTAGACTAGAGGTCGGTTAAAGCAACAAGTTCCAGATCACTTTGAATACTTACGAAAATTCTCTGAACAAAGGGAAACTGGATAATTTTTCCCAGGAAACGACCAAAATTTCAGTCCCGATCTTTTGCAAATCCCAAAAAGGTGTCAGCCATTCCGTTGAATCTTCCCCCAGACTCTCATCTGCAGGGATGGCTGCACCCTGCGATCCTATGGAGAAACATTGGAAAACACTGAGAGGCACGAGAATCCAGGCTGTTGCTATAGTCTTTTGGAAGAGAAGAAAAACCTTGTGTCTTCAGGTGGGTACGGAAGGTCCCTTGCCCCTGTTCTGTAGAAGAACAAGGAGGTTGTGAAGAAGACCAAGGAGGGTCTGAAGAAAACAAGGCAGTTCTTCCTGTTGCTCAGGCAATACTTGAGCTCTCTCTCTCTCTCACCATCAGATGAGCAGTTACCTGCCCCCCCCGCACCTTGATGTGCCACCAATTGTTAATTCGCTTGGAACGAATGTAAAATTGTCCCTGATGTGTGTAGGATAGTATTAATGTGCGGGGATCGCTAGTCGGTGCGGACAAGGTGGGCTGAAGGCCCTGTTTCCGCGCTGTATCTCTAAACTAAACTAAACTGCTCCCTTCATCAATAGATGCTACAAATTGAAAGACAATGAGGGCAACCAATACTGGCGATTTAGTGCGTTCACATTTTTCCATGTGCTTTTTCATGATTGTGTTTAGGTTAGTTTGAAGAGTTTGTCTTCTGTACCTGTAACCAGCAAGAGCACCAAAGCAACAGTGAATATCTTCATGATGGTGTCAGGTCCTCAACTCTCTGTAAAGGCTGCAGAAATCAATGGATATAAACATTACCGTTCATTGAGTACACAATTCATTACCAAAAAGGTTGGTATTTAAATCTTGAAGTTTATTTCTGGAGTCGAGCGCGAGTAATTAGCGATGCTCTAAGACGTGGACAAACAATAAACCATTTTTTCCACTTTCCTTGGGTTCATTTCCTCATATTATCATTTTTAATGTTCTCTTTACCACTCACCTTTTAACTTATCCCATATTGATTTCTCAACACATTGAAGCTTCGACAACCTTTCCCTTCAATCTTCCTAATACCTGTCTTCAAAAACTCAGCCTTTGTCCTTCATCATGAGGGGAATAGATAGCGTAAATGCAAAGCCTTTTATCCAGGTTAGGGGAATGAAGAACCAGAGGACATAGGTTTAAGGTGAGACGGGAACATTTACTAGAAAGCAGAAGGGCATCATTTTTTACATTAAAGGAGGTAGGTTTATGGAATGAACTGCCAGAGGAGGTAGTTGAAGCAGGTACTTTAACAACATTTAGACAGTTACATGGATAGGAAAGGTTTAGAGGGATATGGGACAAAGGCAGGCTGGTGGGACTTGTGTAGATGGGACATCTTAGTCGGCATGTGCAAAACAGACCTTTCGGCCCACGGAGTCCGTGCTCACCAACAATCACCCAAACACTAGTTCTATCCTCCACATTAGCGACAATTTACCGAAGCCAATTAACATACAACGTCGCACGTCTTTGGAAACCGGAACACCCGGAAAAAACCCACACGGTCACAGGGAGAACGTACAAACTCCGTACAGACAGCACCCGTAGTCACCTGAACCAGGGTGTCGGGCGCTGTAAGGCAGTCGCTTTGCCACTGTGCCTTCCCAGTATCTTCAACATTAGCTTCAGGATCTGCAAACTTATCACATTCAGACCTCGGGATCTTTACAACAGCCAGGAATGGAAAACCTCTGTGTGTTCTCTATCTTTCTCAGAGTTGTTGACGATGTTAGAAGAGTCCTTATCATTGCACCCACTTGGACGAACTGACTCAACCTTGTCTGGGACTGGTCCCAGTGTGTCCCGGTCAATGTGACCTGGTGACACCCAGCACACTCAGTTTGAGAAATATTCTGGTAATCAGGACATTTGGGGTGCTGAATATCAGAAATATCACTGAACAAAAAGTTCCTACTTTACCAGTCTTCTTCCCGTGCAGCCTCAAGCAGAAACAAAACTTTGTTTAAGAAGGAAATGCAGATGCTGGAAAATCGAAGGTAGACAAAAGTGCTGGAGAAACTCAGCGGGTGCAGCAGCATCTATGGAGCGAAGGAAATAGGCAACGTTTCGGGCCGAAACCCTTCTTCAGTGGGAAAAAACCCTCTTACCTGCTTGCTATTGACTCTCTGCCGGTCTTGTGTCTGGGGCTCAGATCCCAGCTGTTTAATAGCTGGACGTTATCTCCCACATCTGATAAGAGATGGCCAACCAGTGCAAATTCCATCTTTCCTAGCGTGCGTCAGGCTGGAGTCAAGGATAAACATTTTTCAGTGTTTGTGTCCAGCAAACATTTGCGGGAAATTGTCACAAAAAGTTGGCGTAACTCAGTCTGAAGAAAGGTCTTGACCCGAAACGTCACCCATTCCTTCTCTCCGAGCCGCTGACTTACTCCAGCTTTTTTTGTCTAACTTTGGTTTAAACCAGCATCTGCAGTTCCTTCCTACACAGTTGAATTCCCCCACCTGATTTTACAGTTTTCCAAGCAATATAAGCAAGGAATAAATGTCAATTTTTACGAAACCATACTTTGTAAAATGCCTGGTCGTGTTCTAATCTCTGGGCTTGTGGAACACACACAAAAGGTCAAAGCATGTTTGTAACAGACAGATGGTCATTCTGTGTCTCAATTTTATCTTGAACGTTCCAGGACTCAGATACACCTAAGATCCATTCCTAGACTTGAGTACAACTGTTGCCACACCTCCAGTCTCCAGACTCTAGTTCACAACTGATCCAAACGTTGCTTGTACATGAAATCTTGTACAAAACAAAGCTTTTCACTGTAACCTTACCTCAGTACACGTGACAACAATAAACTAAAGTAACATTTCAATTTCAAGAGCAGGAAATGTTGCCTTTCGTATTTTTTGTCAACATGACGGCTTTTTTTCCGTCTGAAGAAGGGTCTCAACCCGAAACATTTTTAGTTTTTACGTTTAGAGATACAGTGCTAAAAAAGGCCCTTCAGCCCACCGAGTCCACGCCGACCAGCGATCCCCCCACACTAACACTATCCTACACACACGAGGGACAATTTTACCAAAGCCAATTAGCCTACAAATCTGAACGTCTTTGGAGTGTGGGATCAAACCAGAGCACCCGGAGAAAACCCACACGGTCACAGGGAAAATGTACAAACTCCTTGCCGACAGTCCACACGGTGGCATTGGGGTAGAGTTGCTGCCTTACAGCGCTTGCAGCGGCAGAGACCAAGGTTCAATCCTGACTACGGGTGCTGTCTGTACGGAGTTTGTATCTTCTCCCCGTGACTTGCGTGGGTTTTCTCCGAGATCTTCGGTTGCTTCCGACACTCAAAGACGTACAGGTTTGTAGGTAAATTGTCCCTAGTGTGTGTAGGATGGTGTTAATGTGCGGGGATCGCTGGTCGGCGCGGACCCGGTGAGCCGAATGGCCTGTTTCCGCGCTGTATCTCTAAAACTATATCAAATGCACCCGTAGTCAGGATCGAACCGGGTCTTGGCCTGGAATTCTACAGCTGTGCCACTGTGACATCACCTATTCCATTTCTCCTGAGATGCTACCTGAGGCGATGAGTTACTCCAGCTGTTTGTGTCGAGCTTGATGTTTTTATTGATCTGCCTAGAAGTCATTGGGTCAACACCAGCGACATTTTCTTTTGATGCCGTTCCCTGTTATTAGGCATGATACCTTGAGGAGCCCCATCCACACAGCTCCAGCATACATTTACCTCTGTAGAACTCTAGTGTCCAACATCACCTCCATTACCCAGCTCAGCAGCAGTCTGAATAGATTAGTTTAGTTTAGATTAGAGGTACAGCGCAGAAATAGGCCCTTCGGCCCATCCAGTCCACTACGACCAGCGATCCCCGCACATTAACACCATCGTACACACACTAGGGCCAATTTACACTTCTCCCAAGCCAATTAACCTGCAAATCTGTACTTTGGAGTGGGGGCAGGAAACCGAAGATCTCAGAGAAAACCCATGCGGTCACGGGGCGAACATGCAAACTCCGTGCAGACAGCTCGGGATCGAACCCAGTCTCTGGTGCTGCCAGTGCAGTAAGGCAGCGACTCTACCGCTACACCACCGTGCCGCCCAAACTAGGGAGATCGGAAACCAAATCCACCTTCAAAAACATTTTATCAGGCATGAACTAAATTGGGAATTGCTCCTAGATCGCAGTAGAATCTTCTTCTTGTGTATGGCGTGCACAGCCTAAAGTTGTAGTTCAACTTGTTCTATTTGATCTTGTTTGTGGACGTCGGGTTGATTGCATTAGTTGAAACAGGGTAGACCACATGAAGGATGCAATCTCCCACCCGCAGTAGAAGCTGAACCATCATTAGTAACATTTTTAATGAAAATTAATTTTGAATTGAGGTAATATGGAAAAGACAATACAGAGAGATTTTGATCAAAGTCGCATTGTTTAATAGTAATTTTCAATTAAAATAAATTTCTACAAGGCATAATGTCTGAAGAAGGCTCTCAACCCAAAACTCCCCCCCCCCCCCCCACCCCCACCCCCACCCTGTGGAGAAACAGTTCATCAATAACAGCAGCTCGTATATTTCTCGTAGGGTCTCCGCAAAGAGCATCTCTCCTCGCCCTTTCTTCAATTTTCTCGGTGTTGCCCGCGATTGGGTGGTTAAAGGTGGGGGTGCCGGGTCTCATCACGGCGGCGGTACTGTTTAATGTTTTTGTGGATTGACACCAGCTCATCATGTATTTTGGCATAGGCTTCACTGCCAAGTTCTTCATGCAGGTCTTTACCAACAGAAATCAATATTGATTTGAGCACATCAAGCGTGTTACTAATGTATTGCCCAAGGATGTGATTTGACAACATCAGTTCATGTGCCAACATCTGAAAAGGGAGCGTGTAAAAGGCAAATGCTCTCCAATTGTATTCACCTGTTAGCTTCCATCTTCAGAGGGTTAAAAGACAATGAGGTAAGCATTAAGAAAGGACACACTAACACGCCTTAGTTTAATGAGTTATACAGCATGGAAACAGGCCCTTCGGCCCATCGGCCAACCAGCGATCCCCGTACACTAACACTATCCCACACCCACTAGGGACGATTTGCAATTAAATCGACCAAGCGTCTTAAATAAAATGACGAAGCGCCCAAACACCTGTACGTTTTGGGAATGTGGGATGAAACCAGAGCACCCAGAGAAAACCCACGCAGGTCACGGGGAGCACGTACAAAGTACGTACAACATCCATAGTCAGGATCGAACCTGGGTCTCTGGTGCTGTAAAGCAGCAACTCTACTGCTGCGCCACCGTGCCGCCCATTCAAACCAGTGTTTAGGCTTCTATACAAACCCTTCTGGATCCTCAACCAGTCTGAATTCCTCCAACAGTTTTATCCTCAAAGTCACTTCTTATACATTAGGCAATGTTTATCGTTATCATCTTTCACAACCGTAGGATAGTCCAAGGAACTTGAAAATCAAAAAATAGAATATTTTTGAAGTGCACTCTTTGTTTCAAAAGTGGTCACAATTTGCACATGATAGGGCCCCAAAATAGTCGTGCCACAGCCTGCAGTTCCCCAGTTCAGTTCAGTTTAGTTTATTGTCACGTGTACCGAGGTACAGTGGAAAGCTTTTGTTGCGTGCTACCCAGTCAGCCTTGTTATGAACATCACATTCGACCAAGTTATTTATTTA
Source organism: Malacoraja senta (assembly GCA_038087875.1). Classification (NCBI taxonomy): domain Eukaryota; kingdom Metazoa; phylum Chordata; class Chondrichthyes; order Rajiformes; family Rajidae; genus Malacoraja; species Malacoraja senta. Next base: position 63,808 of record JAXLNO010001649.1, on the reverse strand, counting down.
TTTAAAGTAACATATGCAATGGTTCAAGGGGAACATAGAACAATGCAACAGTGCAGGAACAGGCCCTTTGGCCCAAAATGTGTGCTTTGAACAGGATGCCAAGTTCAACTAATCTCCTCTGCCTACATGTGATCCATATCCCTGCGGTTCCTGCACATTCGTTCAAGTACCTATCTAAAAGCCTCTTAAACATCAATATCATATCAATAATAATAACTATAATAATAATAATATCTCCCACAATCACCCTTGCAGTGCATTCCAGACACACACCACTCTGTGTAAAGACCTTGCCCCTTTAATCTTTCCCCCTCCTGTGTGTGTGTGTGTGTGGGGGGGGGGGTGGGTGGTTAGTGTGTGTGTGTGTGCGCATGTGTGTGGGGGGTGGTTAGTGTGTGTGTGTGTGTGTGTGCGCGTGTGTGTCCGTGTGTGTGGGGGGTGGTTAGTGTGTGTGTGTGTGTGTGTGTGTGTGTGTGTGTGTGTGTGTGGGTGTGTGGGGGGAGGTTAGTGTGTGTGTGTGTGTGTGTGTGTGTGTGTGTGTGTGTGTGTGTGTGTGTGTGTGTGTGTGTGTGTGTGTGTGTGTGTGTGTGCGTGTGCATGTGTATGTGTGGGGGGTGGTTAGTGTGTGTGTGTGTGTGTGTGTGTGTGTGTGTGTGTGTGTGTGTGTGTGTGTGTGTGTGTGTGTGTGTGTGTGTGTGTGATGCCGCCCCCCCCCCCACCCCCCCCCCCTGCAACCAATCATTGAGGGGACGGGACCCAATGGGTCCCACTTGATCTAGTTTTATATAATTTTATCAGCTCCCCTTAGCCTCCGTAGATCCAGAGAAACCAATCCATGTTGGCCCAAGCTCTCCTCATTAGATTACTCTCTAATCCAGGATGGGCCTTGACCCGAAACGTCGCCAATTCCTTCTCTCCGTAGATGCTGCCTCACCCGCTGAGTTTCTCCAGCATTTTGTGTCAGCCTTCTGTTAAACCTCTTCTGCACCTTCTCCAAAGCCTTCACAGCCTCCTAAACAACTTTTCACAACTTTTATGCAGGAATTGTTACCCTAAAAATACTCAATAACTTTAAATATCCATCATCCTTTGCGCAAGTGTGATTCAGGACACTGAGAGAAGATATCGCTCCTCCTGGAGTCATAGAGTCGTAGTGTGATACAGTGTGGAAACAGGCCCTTCGGCCCAACTTGCCCACACCGGCCAACAATGTCCCAGCTACACTAGTCCCACTTACCTGCGCTTGGTCCATATCCCTCCAAACCTGTCCTATCCATGTACCTGTCCAACTGTCTTTTTAACGATGGGATAGTCCCAGCCTCAACTACCTCCTCTGACAGTTTGTTCTATACCCCCACCATTCTTTGTGTGAAAAAGTTACCCCTCGGATTCCTATTAAATCTTTGCCCCTTCATCTTTAACCTATGTCCTCTGGTCCTCGATTCCCCTAATCTGTGCAATAGACTCTGTGCATCTACCCGATCTATTCCTCTCATGATTTTGTAAACTTCCATTTCATTCCACTCTCTGGCTTCTCTGGACAACCCCTTATTTTTGAACTCTCATCCTTGGCCTTAGTTTTTCCCCATCCAACCTCACAAAAACATTTAATAAAATTATTAACTTAACACAATAAACTATACAACAGTGCTATTAAACAACATTTTTGGTCAGGTCATATTGTGACAGAGGCCAGAACCAGGGGCCACAGTTTAAGAATAAAGGGTAAGCCATTTAGAACAGAGATGAGGAAACACTTTTTCACACAGAGAGTTGTGAGTCTGTAGAATTCTCTGCCTCAGAGGGAGGTGGAGGCCGGTTCTCTGGAAACTTTCAAGGGAGAGCTAGATAGGGCGCTTGAAGATAGCATAGTCAGGGGATATGGGGAGCAGGAACGGGGTACTGATTATGGATGATCAGCCAGGATCACATTGATTGGCGGTGCTGGCTTGAAGGGCCGAACAGCCTACTCCTGCACCTATTGCCTATTGTCGATTAGACCAGAGGTCGGTTAAAGCAACAAGTTCCAGATCACTTTGAATACTTACGAATATTTTCTGAACAAAGTAAAACTGGACAATTTTTCCCAGGCAACGTCCAAAATTTCTGTCCCGATCTTTTCCAAATCCCAAAAAGGTTTTTGCCATTCCGTTGAATCTTCCTCCAGACTCTTATCTGCAGGGATGGCTGCACCCTGCGATCCTATGGATAAACATTGGAAAACACTGAGAGGCACGAGAATCCAGGCTGTTGCTATAGTTTTTTGGAAGAGAAGAAAAACCTTGTGTCTTCAGGTGGGTACGGAAGGTCCCTTGCCCCTGTTCTGTAGAAGAACAAGGAGGTCGTGAAGAAGTTCAAGGAGGTTCTGGAAAAAAACAAGGCAGTTCTTCCTGTTGCTCAGGCAATACTTGAGCTCTCTCTCTCTCACCATCAGATGAGCAGTTACCTGCCCCCCCGCACCTTGATGTGCCACCAATTGTTAATTCGCTTGGAACGAATGTAAAATTGTCCCTGATGTGTGTAGGATAGTATTAATGTGCGGGGATCGCTAGTTGGTGCGGACAAGGTGGGCTGAAGGCCCTGTTTCCGCGCTGTATCTCTAAACTAAACTAAACTGCTCCCTTCATCAATAGATGCTACAAATTGAAAGACAATGAGGGCAACCAATACTGGCGATTTAGTGCGTTCACATTTTTCCGTGTGCTTTTTCATGATTGTGTTTAGGTTAGTTTGAAGAGTTTGTCTTCTGTACCTGTAACCAGCAAGAGCACCAAAGCAACAGTGAATATCTTCATGATGGTGTCAGGTCCTCAACTCTCTGTAAAGGCTGCAGAAATCAATGGATATAAACATTACCGTTCATTGAGTACACAATTCATGACCAAAAAGGTTGATATTTAAATCTTGAGGTTTATTTCTGGAGTCGAGCGCGAGTAATTAGCGATGCTCTAAGACTTGGACAAACAATAAACCATTTTTTCCACTTTCCTTGGGTTCATTTCCTCATATTATCATTTTTAATATTCTCTTTACCACTCACCTTTTAACTTATCCCATATTGATTTCTCAACACATTGAAGCTTCGACAACCTTTCCCTTCAATCTTCCTAATACCTGTCTTTAAAAACTCAGCCTTTGTCCTTCATCATGAGGGGAATAGATAGCGTAAATGCAAAGCCTTTTATCCAGGGTAGGGGAATGAAGAACCAGAGGACATAGGTTTAAGGTGAGACAGGAACATTTACTAGAAAGCAGAAGGGCATCATTTTTTACATTAAAGGAGGTAGGTTTATGGAATGAACTGCCAGAGGAGGTAGTTGAAGCAGGTACTTTAACAACATTTAGACAGTTACATGGATAGGAAAGGTTTAGAGGGATATGGGGCAAAAGCAGGCAGGTGGGACTAGTGTAGATGGGACATCTTAGTCGGCATGTGCAAAACAGACCTTTCGGCCCACGGAGTCCGTGCTCACCAACAATCACCCAAACACTAGTTCTATCCTCCACACTAGCGACAATTTACCGAAGCCAATTAACATACAACCTCGCACGTCTTTATAATCCGGACCACCCGGAAAAAACCCACACGGTCACAGGGAGAACGTACAAACTCCGTACAGACAGCACCCGTAGTCACCTGAACCAGGGTGTCGGGCGCTGTAAGGCAGTCGCTTTGCCACTGTGCCTTCCCAGTATCTTCAACATTAGCTTCAGGATCTGCAAACTTATCACATTCAGACCTCGGGATCCTTACAACAGCCAGGAATGGAAAACCTCTGTGTGTTCTCTGTCTTTCTCAGAGGTGTTGACGATGTTAGAAGAGTCCTTATCATTGCACCCACTTGGACGAACTGACTCAACCTTGTCTGGGACTGGTCCCAGTGTGTCCCGGTCAATGTGACCTGGTGACACCCAGCACACTCAGTTTGAGAAATATTCTGGTAATCAGGACATTTGGGGTGCTGAATATCAGAAATATCACTGAACAAAAAGTTCCTACTTTACCAGTCTTCTTCCCGTGCAGCCTCAAGCAGAAACAAAACTTTGTTTAAGAAGGAAATGCAGATGCTGGAAAATCGCAGGTAGACAAAAGTGCTGGAGAAACTCAGCGGGTGCAGCAGCATCTATGGAGCGAAGGAAATAGGCAACGTTTCGGGCCGAAACCCTTCTTCAGTAGAAAAAACCCTCTTACCTGCTTGCTATTGACTCTCTGCCGGTCTTGTGTCTGGGGCTCAGATCCCAGCTGTTTAATAGCTGGACGTTATCTCCCACATCTGATAAGAGATGGCCAACCAGTGCAAATTCCATCTTTCCTAGCGTGCGTCAGGCTGGAGTCAAGGATAAACATTTTTCAGTGTTTGTGTCCAGCAAACATTTGCGGGAAATTGTCACAAAAAGTTGGCGTAACTCAGTCTGAAGAAAGGTCTTGACCCAAAACGTCACCCATTCCTTCTCTCCGAGCCGCTGACTTACTCCAGCTTTTTTTGTCTAACTTTGGTTTAAACCAGCATCTGCAGTTCCTTCCTACACAGTTGAATTCCCCCACCTGATTTTACAGTTTTCCAAGCAATATAAGCAAGGAATAAATGTCAATTTTGACGAAACCCTACTTTGTAAAATGCCTGGTCATGTTCTAATCTCTGGGCTTGTGGAACACACACAAAAGGTCAAAGCATGTTTGTAACAGTGAGATGGTCATTCTGTGTTTCAATTTTATCTTGAATGTTCCAGGACTCAGATACACCTAAGATCCATTCCTAGACTTGAGTACAACTGTTGCCACACCTCCAGTCTCCAGACTCTAGTTCACAACTGATCCAAACGTTGCTTGTACATGAAATCTTGTACAAAACAAAGCTTTTCACTGTAACCTTACCTCAGTACACGTGACAACAATAAACTAAAGTAACATTTCAATTTCAAGAGCAGGAAATGTTGCCTTTCGTATTTTTTGTCAACAGGACAGTTTTTTTTCCGTCTGAAGAAGGGTCTCAACGCGAAACCTTTTTTAGTTTTTACGTTTCGAGATACAGTACTAAAAAAGGCCCTTCAGCCCACCGAGTCCACGCCGACCAGCGACACCCCCACACTGACACTATCCTACACACACGAGGGACAATTTTACCAAAGCCAATTAGCCTACAAATCTGAACGTGTTTGGAGTTTGGGATGAAACACGAGCACCCGGAGAAAACCCACATGGTCACAGGGAAAATGTCCAAACTCCTTGCCGACAGTCCACACGGTGGCATTCGGATAGAGTTGCTGCCTTACAGCGCTTGCAGCGGCAGAGACCAGGTTTCAATCCTGACTACGGGTGCTGTCTGTACGGAGTTTGTATCTTCTCCCCGTCATTTGCGTGGGTTTTCTCCGAGATCTTCGGTTGCTTCCGACACTCCAAAGACGTACAGGTTTGTAGGTAAATTATCCCTAGTGTGTGTAGGATGGTGTTAATGTGCGGGGATCGGTGGTCGGCGCGGACCCGGTGAGCCAAATGGCCTGTTTCCGCGCTGTATCTCTAAAACTAAATCAAATGCACCCGTAGTCAGGATCGAACCGGGTCTTGGCCTGGAATTCTACAGCTGTCCCACTGTGACATCACCTATTCCATTTCTCCAGAGATGCTACCTGAGGCGATGAGTTACTCCAGCTGTTTGTGTCGAGCTTGATGTTTTTATTGATCTGCCTAGAAGTCATTGGGTCAACACCAGCGACATTTTCTTTTGATGCCGTTCCCTGTTATTAGGCATGATGCCTTGAGGAGCCCTGTCCACACAGCTCCAGCATACATGTACCTCTGTAGAGCTCCAGTGTCCAACATCACCTCCATTACCCAGCTCAGCAGCAGTCTGAATAGATTAGTTTAGTTTAGATTAGAGGTACAGCGCAGAAACAGGCCCTTCGGCCCACCCAGTCCACTACGACCAGCGATCCCCGCACATTAACACCATCCTACACACACTAGGGCCAATTTACACTTCTCCCAAGCCAATTAACCTGCAAATCTGTACTTTGGAGTGGGGGCATGAAACTGAAGATCTCAGAGAAAACCCATGCGGTCACGGGGCGAACATGCAAACTCCGTGCAGACAGCTCGGGATCGAACCCAGTCTCTGGTGCTGCCAGTGCAGTAAGGCAGCAACTCTACCGCTACACCACCGTGCCGCCCAAACTAGGGAGATCGGAAACCAAATCCACGTTCAAAAACATTTTATCAGGCGTGAACTAAATTGGGAATTGCTCCTAGATCGCAGTAGAATCTTCTTCTTGTGTATGGCGTACACAGCCTAAAGTTGTAGTTCAACTTGTTCTATTTGATCTTGTTTGTGGACGTCGGGTTGATTGCATTAGTTGAAACAGGGTGGACCACATGAAGGATGCAATCTCCCACCCGCAGTAGAAGCTGAACCATCATTAGTAACATTTTTAATGAAAATTAATTTTGAATTGATGAAATATGGAAAAGACAATACAGAGTTTAGATCAAACACGCATTGTTTAATAGTAATTTTCAATTAGAATAAAGTTCTACAAGGCATAATGTCTGAAGAAGGGTCTCAACCCAAAACTCCCTCCCCACCACCCTGTGGAGAAACAGTTCATCAATAACAGCAGCTCGTATATTTCTCGTAGGGTCTCCGCAAAGAGCATCTCTCCTCGCCCTTTCTTCAATTTTCTCGGTGTTGCCCGCGATTGGGTGGTTAAAGGTGGGGGTGCCGGGTCTCATCACGGCGGCGGTACTGTTTAATGTTTTTGTGGATTGACACCAGCTCATCATGTATTTTGGCGTAGGCTTCACTGCCAAGTTCTTCATGCAGGTCTTTACCAACAGAAACCAATATTGATTGGAGCACATCAAGCGTGTTACTAATGTATTGCCCAAGGATGTGATTTGACCACATCAGTTCCAATGCCACCACCTGAATAGGGAGCGTGTAAAAGGTAAATAGTCTCCACTTGTAGTCCGGACCTGGCAGCTTCCTTCTACAGAGGGTTAAAAGACAATGAGGTAAACATTAAGAAAGGACACACAAGCACGGCTTAGTTTAGTTGAGTTATACAGCATGGAAACAGGCCCTTCGGCCCACCGGCCAACCAGCGATCTCCGTACACTAACACTATCCCACACCCACTAGGGACGATTTGCAATTAAATCGACCAAGCGTCTTAAATAAAATGACGAAGCGCCCAAACACCTGTACGTTTTTGGAATGTGGGATGAAACCAGAGCACCCAGAGAAAACCCACGCAGGTCACGGGGAGCACGTACAAAGTACGTACAACATCCATAGTCAGGATCGAACCTGGGTCTCTGGTGCTGTAAAGCAGCAACTCTACTGCTGCGCCACCGTGCCGCCCATTCAAACCAGTCTTTAGGCTTCTATACAAACCCTTCTGGATCCTCAACCAGTCTGAATTCCTCCAACAGTTTGATCCTGAAAATCACTTCTTATACATTAAGCAATGTTTATCGTTATCATCTTTCACAACCGTAGGATAGCCCAAGGAATTTGAAAATCAATAAATAGAATATTTTTGAAGTGCACTCTGTTTAAAAAGTGGTCCCAATTTGCACATGATAGGGCCCCAAAATAGTCGTGCCACAACCTGCAGTTCCCCAGTTCAGTTCAGCTTAGTTTATTGTCACGTGTACCGAGGTACATTGGAAAGCTTTTGTTGCGTGCTACCCAGTCAGCCTTGTTATGAACATCACATTCGACCAATTTATTTATTTATTTAAAGTAACATATGCAATGGTTCAAGGGGAACATAGAACAATGCAACAGTGCAGGAACAGGCCCTTTGGCCCAAAATGTGTGCTTTGAACAGGATGCCAAGTTCAACTAATCTCCTCTGCCTACATGTGATCCATATCCCTGCAGTTCCTGCACATTCGTTCATGTGCCTATCTAAAAGCCTCTTAAACATCATTATCATATCAATAATAATAACTATAATAATAATAATATCTCCCACAATCACCCTTGCAGTGCATTCCAGACACACACCACTCTGTGTAAAGACCTTGCCCCTTTAAACTTTGCCCCTCCTGTGTGTGCGTTTGTGGGGGGGGGGGGTGGTTAGTGTGAGTGAGTGTGTGCGCATGTGTGTGGGGTGTGGTTAGTGTGTGTGTGTGTGCGCGTGTGTGTCCGTGTGTGTGGGGGGTTGTTATTGTGTGTGTGTGTGTGCGCGTGTGTGTGGAGGTGGTTAGTGTGTGTGTGTGTGGGGGGGGGTGGTTAGTGTGTGTGCGTGTGTGCGGGGGTGGTTAGTGTGTGTGCGTGTGTGTGGGGGGTGGTTAGTGTGTGTGTGTGTGAGTGTGAGTGTGTGTGTGAGTGTGTGTGTGTGTGTGTGTGTGTGTGTGTGTGTGTGTGAGTGTGAGTGTGTGTGTGTGTGTGTGTGTGTGTGGGGGGTGGTCAGTGTGTGTGTGTGTGTGTGTGTGTGTGTGTGTGTGTGTGTGTGTGTGTGTGTGTGTGTGTGTGTGTGTGTGTGTGTGTGTGTGTGTGTGTGTGTGCGTGCGTGCGTGCGTGTGTGTGTGTGTGACGCCCCCCCGCCCCCCTCTGCAACCAATCCTTGAGGGGACTGGACCCAATCGGTCCCACTTGATCGAGTTTTATATAATTTTATCAGCTCCCCTCAGCCTCCGTAGATCCAGTGAAACCAATCCATGTTGGCCCAAGCTCTCCTCATTAGATTACTCTCTAATCCAGGATGGGCCTTGACCCGAATCGTCGCCAATTCCTTCTCTCCATAGATGCTGCCTCACCCGCTGAGTTTCTCCAGCATTTTGTGTCAGCCTTCTGTTAAACCTCTTCTGCACCTTCTCCAAAGCCTTCACAGCCTCCTAAATAACTTTTCACAACTTTTATGCAGGAATTGTTACCCTAAAAATACTCAATAACTTTAAATATCCATCATCCTTTGCGCAAGTGTGATTCAGGACACTGAGAGAAGATATCGCTCCTCCTGGAGTCATAGTCGTAGTGTGATACCGTGTGGAAACAGGCCCTTCGGTCCAACTTGCAAACACCGGCCAACAATGTCCCAGCTACACTAGTCCCACTTACCTGCACTTGGTCCATATCCCTCCCAACCTGTCCTATCCATGTACCTCTCCAACTGTCTTTTAAACGATGGGATAGTCCCAGCCTCAACTACCTTCTCCGACAGCTTGTTCCGTACACCCACCATCCTTTGTGTGAAAATGTTACCCCTTGGATTCCTATTAAATCTTTTCCCCTTCATCTTTAACCTATGTCCTCTGGTCCTCGATTCCCCTAATCTGTGCAATACATTGAATGGCGGTGCTGGCTTGAAGGGCCGAACAGCCTACTCCTGCACCTATTGCCTATTGTCGATTAAACCAGATGGCAACAAGGTCGCTTAAAGCAACAAGTTCCAGATCACTTTGAACACTTACAAAAATTCTCTGAACAAAGGGAAACTGGACAATTTTTCGCAGGAAACGTCCACAATTTCTATCCCGATCTTTTGCAAATCCCAAAAAGGTGTCTGCCATTCCATTGAATCTTCCCCCGGACTCTTATCTGCAGGGATGGCTGCACCCTGCGATCCTATGGAGAAACATTGGAAAACACTGAGAGGCACGAGAATCCAGGCTGTTGCTATAGTCTTTTGGAAGAGATGAAAAACCTTGTGTCTTCAGGTGGGTACGGAAGGTCCCTTGCCCCTGTTCTGTAGAAGAACAAGGAGGTTGTGAAGAAGACCAAGGAGGGTCTGAAAAAAACAAGGCAGTTCTTCCTGTTGCTCAGGCAATACTTGAGCTCTCTCTCTCTCACCATCAGATGAGCAGTTACCTGCTCCCCCTCACCTTGATGTGCCACCAATTGTTAATTCGCTTGGAACGAATGTAAAATTGTCCCTGATGTGTGTAGGATAGTATTAATGTGCGGGTATCGCTAGACGGTGCGGACAAGGTGGGCTGAAGGCCCTGTTTCCGCGCTGTATCTCTAAACTAAACTAAACTGCTCCCTTCATCAATAGATGCTACAAATTGAAAGACAATGAGGGCAACCAATACTGGCGATTTAGTGCGTTCACATTTTTCCGTGTGCTTTTTCATGATTGTGTTTAGTTTAGTTTGAAGAGTTGTCTTCTGTACCTGTAACCAGCAAGAGCACCAAAGCAACAGTGAATATCTTCATGATGGTGTCAGGCCCTCAACTCTCTGTAAAGGCTGCAGAAATCAATGGATATAAACATTACCGTTCATTGAGTACACAATTCATTACCATAAAGGTTGATATTTAAATCTTGAGGTTTATTTCTGGAGTCGAGCGCGAGTAATTAGCGATGCTCTAAGACTTGGACAAACAATAAACCATTTTTTCCACTTTCCTTGGGTTCATTTCCTCATATTATCATTTTTAATGTTCTCTTTACCACTCACCTTTTAACTTATCCCATATTGATTTCATAAAATTTCATTGTATGCAGACGATATTTTGTTATATATAACAAATTCACAAACGAGCATACCAAATTTATTAAATTTAATAGAGGAATTTGGGTCCTTTTCTGGATATAGAATAAACTGGAACAAAAGTGAAATCATGACGTTAAAACCTCAAGAATCCACACACTTATTGAAATTCCCCTTTAAAATAGCAACAGAAAAATTCAAATATTTGGGTATTCAGATTACTAGAAAACATAAAGCTTTATTCAATGCCAATTTTGTACCCTTAATAAATAAACTTAATATAATGATAACATTTTGGAAAACACTCCCTTTATCATTAATAGGCAGAATAAATGCTATTAAAATGAGCTTCCTACCACAGTTATTATACCTATTTCAATCTATACCAGTATATGTACCAAAATATTTTTTTTCTAAACTGAACGCTAATATTACTAATTTTGTTTGGGATTACAAATCACATAGAATTAAAAAAGAACACTTATGTAAACCAAAAGATGTCGGGGGACTTTCACTCCCTAATTTTTTGTATTACTATTGGGCAATACATATTAAGAATATAATTTACTGGTTGGATAGTTCAACTCAACAGACAGAATGGATAAAAATGGAGAAAGAGGATTGTTATCCTTGTAATATAGGAACAATCCTCTTCTCCCCGAAAAAAATGAACAATACAATATATAAGAAAAACCCAATTATACAAGATACAATAAGAATATGGAAACAAATAAAATTATCCTTAAAATTAAGAAACCTATCATTGTTAACACCGATAGCGAATAATCCTTTATTTAAACCATCTATGATGGATAAAATATATAATCAATGGGAAAGTTTAGGAATTAAAAGGATCGGGGATAGGTATGAAATGGGAGATTTATTATCATTTCAACAATTACAATTAAAATTTAAACTGAAAAACACTAATTATTTTAAATATTGTCAGATTTGTAATTTTTTGAAGACATGCATACAGGGATATCAAAAAATAACTCCTGATTTACTAGAAGAAGTAATGAATATAAAAGCTGATACACAAAAATTAATATCATATTTATATAATAGTATCTTAAATATAGATTTACCTGTGAGGTAATTAGAGAAGAGTGGGAACAGGAATTATTGATAAAAATTACGAAGGCTACATGGGAAAAGTATTTGACATACATTCACAAGTGTTCGATTAACGCAAGACATAACCTAATCCAATTTAAAATTTTACATAGATTATATTACTCAAAAACAAGATTAAATAAAATGTATCCAAATATATCGCCCATTTGCGATAAATGTTTAACCCAAGACGCAACTATAACACACTCTTTTGTTTCTTGTATAAAACTTCATGGATTTTGGAGTGATATTTTCGAAATATTTACAAAACTATTTAAGACAAAAATGGAACACAATAATGAATTGATTATATTTGGGGTAATGGAAGACGGGAACAAATTGAGCTCATCTCAAAAGTCAATTTTTAATTATGGTTTAATAATAGCAAAAAAATTAATATTGAAATTTTGGAAAAATACACCAATACCAACGCTCAAAATGTGGATTGCAAGTATGTTGGATACTGCACATCTTGAGGAAATGCGATTCCTCCTAATAGATAAATTTGACCAATTCATAACGAGTTGGTCTCCATTTGTCGTCTTTTTGGAAACGTATGGTGCAAAACAGGTGTAAAAGCTAATCCGTGACTGCGGATGGTCAAGATTATAAATGATCTCCTTCTATTTTCTTTTCTTCTCTTCTCTTCTTTTATTCTCTTTCTTCTATTTTCTATGTCTCAACTTTCTTTTTTCATTCTTTATTTTTCTTTTTCACACACTATATATCTCACATTTTTCTATTTTTCATTATCTAACTTTTTTCTTTTTCTTCGTAATTTCAAATTTTTTTTTAAATAAGAAGCTGTACATAAAAGGTATTATGAAAATATGATTGTATACAATTGTACTTACTTCTAATAAAATTAAAATATTTTTAAAAAATTTAAAAAAAACTTATCCCATATTGATTTCTCAACACATTGAAGCTTCGACAACCTTTCCCTTCAATCTTCCTACTACCTGTCTTTAAAAACTCAGCCTTTGTCCTTCATCATGAGGGGAATAGATAGCGTAAATGCAAAGCCTTTTATCCAGGGTAGGGGAATGAAGAACCAGAGGACATAGGTTTAAGGTGAGACGGGAACATTTACTAGAAAGCAGAAGGGCATCATTTTTTACATTACAGTAAAGGAGGTAGGTTTATGGAATGAACTGCCAGAGGAGGTAGTTGAAGCAGGTACTTTAACAACATTTAGACAGTTACATGGATAGGAAAGGTTTAGAAGGATATGGGGCAAAGGCAGGCAGGTGGGACTAGTGTAGATGGGACATCTTAGTCGGCATGTGCAAAACAGACCTTTCGGCCCACGGTGTCCGTGTTGACCAACAATCACCCAAACACTAGTTCTATCCTCCACACTAGCGACAATTTACCGAAGCCAATTAACATACAACCTCGCACGTCTTTGGAAACCGGAACACCCAGAAAAAACCCACACGGTCACAGGGAGAACGTACAAACTCCGTACAGACAGCACCCGTAGTCACCTGAACCAGGGTGTCGGGCACTGTAAGGCAGTCGCTTTGCCACTGTGCCTTCCCAGTATCTTCAACATTAGCTTCAGGATCTGCAAACTTATCACATTCTGACCTTGGGATCTTTACAACAGCCAGGAATGGAAAACCTCTGTGTGTTCTCTGTCTTTCTCAGAGGTGTTGGCGATGTTAGAAGAGTCCTTATCATTGCACCCACTTGGACGAACTGACTCAACCTTGTCTGGGACTGGTCCCAGTGTGTCCCGGTCAATGTGACCTGGTGACACCCAGCACACTCAGTTTGAGAAATATTCTGGTAATCAGGACATTTGGGGTGCTGAATATCAGAAATATCACTGAACAAAAAGTTCCTACTTTACCAGTCTTCTTCCCGTGCAGCCTCAAGCAGAAACAAAACTTTGTTTAAGAAGGAAATGCAGATGCTGGAAAATCGAAGGTAGACAAAAGTGCTGGAGAAACTCAGCGGGTGCAGCAGCATCTATGGACCGAAGGAAATAGGCAACGTTTCGGGCCTAAACCCTTCTTCAGTGGAAAAAATCCTTTTACCTGCTTGCTATTGACTCTCTGCCGGTCTTGTGTCTGGGGCTCAGATCCCAGCTGTTTAATAGCTGGACGTTATCTCCCACATCTGATAAGAGATGGCCAACCAGTGCAAATTCCATCTTTCCTAGCGTGCGTCAGGCTGGAGTCAAGGATAAACATTTTTCAGTGTTTGTGTCCAGCAAACATTTGCGGAAAATTGTCACAAAAAGTTGGCGTAACTCAGTCTGAAGAAAGGTCTTGACCCGAAACGTCACCCATTCCTTCTCTCCGAGCTGCTGACTTACTCCAGCTTTTTTTGTCTAACTTTGGTTTAAACCAGCATCTGCAGTTCCTTCCTACACAGTTGAATTCCCCCACCTGATTTTACAGTTTTCCAAGCAATATAAGCAAGGAATAAATGTCAATTTTGACGAAACCCTACTTTGTAAAATGCCTGGTCATGTTCTAATCTCTGGGCTTGTGGAACACACACAAAAGGTCAAAGCATGTTTGTAACAGTGAGATGGTCATTCTGTGACTCAATTGTATCTTCAACGTTCCAGGACTCAGATACACCTAAGATCCATTCCTAGACTTGGGTACAACTGTTGCCACACCTCCAGTCTCCAGACTCTAGTTCACAATTGATCCAAAAGTTGCTTGTACATGAAATCTTGTACAAAACAAAGCTTTTCACTGTAACCTTACCTCAGTACACGTGACAACAATAAACTAAAGTAACATTTCAATTTCAAGAGCAGGAAATGTTGCCTTTCGTATTTTTTGTCCACATGACTGGTTTTTCAACGTCTGAAGAAGGGTCTCAACCCGAAACCTTTTTAGTTTTGTTCATTTAGAGATACAGTGCTAAAAAAGGCCCTTCAGCCCACCGAGTCCACGCCGACCAGTGATCCCCCCCCACACTAACACTATCCTACACACACGAGGGACAATTTTACCAAAGCCAATTAGCCTACAAATCTGAACGTGTTTGGAGTGTGGGATGAAACCAGAGCACCCGGAGAAAACCCACACGGTCACAGGGAAAATGTACAAACTCCTTGCCGACAGTCCACATGGTGGCATTGGGGTAGAGTTGCTGCCTTACAGCGCTTGCAGCGGCAGAGACCAGGGTTCAATCCTGACTACGGGTGCTGTCTGTACGGAGTTTGTATCTTCTCCCCGTGATTTGCGTGGGTTTTCTCCGAGATCTTCGGTTGCTTCCGACACTCCAAAGACGTACAGGTTTGTAGGTAAATTATCCCTAGTGTGTGTAGGATGGTGTTAATGTGCGGGGATCGGTGGTCGGCGCGGACCCGGTGAGCCGAATGGCCTGATTCCGCGCTGTATCTCTAAAACTAAATCAAATGCAGCCGTAGTCAGGATCGAACCGGGTCTTGGCCTGGAATTCTACAGCTGTGCCACTGTGACATCACCTATTCCATTTCTCCAGAGATGCTACCTGAGGCGATGAGTTACTCCAGCTGTTTGTGTCGAGCTTGATGTTTTTATTGATCTGCCTAGAAGTCATTGGGTCAACACCAGCGACATTTTCTTTTGATGCCGTTCCCTGTTATTAGGCATGATACCTTGAGGAGCCCCGTCCACACAGCTCCAGCATACATTTACCTCTGTAGAGCTCTAGTGTCCAACATCACCTCCATTACCCAGCTCAGCAGCAGTCTGAATAGATTAGTTTAGTTTAGATTAGAGGTACAGCGCAGAAACAGGCCCTTCGGCCCATCCAGTCCACTACGACCAGCGATCCCCGCACATTAACACCATCCTACACACACTAGGGCCAATTTACACTTCTCCCAAGCCAATTAACCTGCAAATCTGTATTTTGGAGTGGGGGCATGAAACCGAAGATCTCAGAGAAAACCCATGCGGTCACGGGGCGAACATGCATACTCCATGCAGACAGCTCGGGATCGAACCCAGTCTCTGGTGCTGCCAGTGCAGTAAGGCAGCAACTCTACTGCTACACCACCGTGCCGCCCAAACTAGGGAGATCGGAAACCAAATCCACGTTCAAAAACATTTTATCAGGCGTGAACTAAATTGGGAATTGCTCCTAGATCGCAGTAGAATCTTCTTCTTGTGTATGGCGTGCACAGCCTAAAGTTGTAGTTCAACTTGTTCTATTTGATCTTCTTTGTGGACGTCGGGTTGATTGCATTAGTTGAAACAGGGTAGACCACATGAAGGTTGCAATCTCCCACCCGCAGTAGAAGCTGAACCATCATTAGTAACATTTTGAATGAAAATTAATTTTGATTTGATGAAATATGGAAAAGACAATACAGAGAGATTTAGATCAAAGACGCATTGTTTAATAGTAATTTTCAATTAAAATAGTTTTACAAGGCATAATGTCTGAAGGAGGGTCTCAACCCAAAACTCCCCCCCCCCCCCCCCCCCCACCACCCTGTGGAGAAACAGTTCATCAATAACAGCAGCTCGTATATTTCTCGTAGGGTCTCCGCAAAGAGCATCTCTCCTCGGCCATTCTTCAATTTTCTCGGTGTTACCCGCGATTGGGTGGTTAAAGGTGGGGGTGCCGGGTCTCATCACGGCGGCGGTACTGTTTAATGTTTTTGTGGATTGACACCAGCGCATCATGTATTTTGGCGTAGGCTTCACTGCCAAGTTCTTCATGCAGGTCTTTACCAACAGAAACCAATATTGATTGGAGCACATCAAGCGTGTTACTAATGTATTGCCCAAGGATGTGATTTGACCACATCAGTTCCAATGCCACCACCTGAATAGGGAGCGTGTAAAAGGTAAATAGTCTCCACTTGTAGTCCGGACCTGGCAGCTTCCTTCTACAGAGGGTTAAAAGACAATGAGGTAAACATTAAGAAAGGACACACAAGCACGGCTTAGTTTAGTTGAGTTATACAGCATGGAAACAGGCCCTTCGGCCCACCGGCCAACCAGCGATCTCCGTACACTAACACTATCCCACACCCACTAGGGATGATTTGCAATTAAATCGACCAAGCGTCTTAAATAAAATGACGAAGCGCCCAAACACCTGTACGTTTTTGGAATGTGGGATGAAACCAGAGCACCCAGAGAAAACCCACGCAGGTCACGGGGAGCACGTACAAAGTACGTACAACATCCATAGTCAGGATCGAACCTGGGTCTCTGGTGCTGTAAAGCAGCAACTCTACTGTGGCGCCACCGTGCCGACCATTCAAACCAGTGTTTAGGCTTCTATACAAACCCTTCCGGATCCTCAACCAGTCTGAATTCCTCCAACAGTTTGATCCTGAAAATCACTTCTTATACATTAAGCAATGTTTATCGTTATCATCTTTCACAACCGTAGGATAGCCCAAGGAATTTGAAAATTAATAAATAGAATATTTTTGAAGTGCACTCTGTTTAAAAAGTGGTCCCAATTTGCACATGATAGGGCCCCAAAATAGTCGTGCCACAGCCTGCAGTTCCCCAGTTCAGTTCAGCTTAGTTTATTGTCACGTGTACCGAGGTACAGTGGAAAGCTTTTGTTGCGTGCTACCCAGTCAGCCTTGTTATGAACATCACATTCGACCAATTTATTTATTTATTTAAAGTAACATATGCAATGGTTCAAGGGGAACATAGAACAATGCAACAGTGCAGGAACAGGCCCTTTGGCCCAAAATGTGTGCTTTGAACAGGATGCCAAGTTCAACTAATCTCCTCTGCCTACATGTGATCCATATCCCTGCAGTTCCTGCACATTCGTTCATGTGCCTATCTAAAAGCCTCTTAAACATCATTATCATATCAATAATAATAACTATAATAATAATAATATCTCCCACAATCACCCTTGCAGTGCATTCCAGACACACACCACTCTGTGTAAAGACCTTGCCCCTTTAATCTTTGCCCCTCCTGTGTGTGCGTTTGTGGGGGGGGGGGGGGGGTGGTTAGTGTGAGTGAGTGTGTGCGCATGTGTGTGGGGGGTGGTTAGTGTGTGTGTGTGTGTGTGTGTGAGTGTGAGTGTGTGAGTGTGAGTGTGAGTGTGAGTGTGAGTGTGAGTGTGTGTGTGAGTGTGTGTGTGTGTGTGTGTGTGTGTGTGTGTGTGTGTGTGTGTGTGTGTGTGTGTGTGTGTGTGTGTGTGTGTGTGTGTGTGAGTGTGAGTGTGTGTGTGTGTGTGTGTGTGTGGGGGGTGGTCAGTGTGTGTGTGTGTGTGTGTGTGTGTGTGTGTGTGTGTGTGTGTGTGTGTGTGTGTGTGTGTGTGTGTGTGTGTGTGTGTGTGCGTGTGTGCGTGCGTGCGTGCGTGTGTGTGTGTGTGTGTGACGCCGCCCCCGCCCCCCTCTGCAACCAATCCTTGAGGGGACGGGACCCAATCGGTCCCACTTGATCGAGTTTTATATAATTTTATCAGCTCCCCTCAGCCTCCGTAGATCCAGTGAAACCAATCCATGTTGGCCCAAGCTTTCCTCATTAGATTACTCTCTAATCCAGGATGGGCCTTGACCCGAAACGTCGCCAATTCCTTCTCTCCATAGATGCTACCTCACTCGCTGAGTTTCTCCAGCATTTTGTGTCAGCCTTCTGTTAAACCTCTTCTGCACCTTCTCCAAAGCCTTCATAGCCTCCTAAATAACTTTTCACAACTTTTATGCAGGAATTGTTACCCTAAAAATACTCTATAACTTTAAATATCCATCATCCTTTGCGCAAGTGTGATTCAGGACACTGAGAGAAGATATCGCTCCTCCTGGAGTCATAGTCGTAGTGTGATACCGTATGGAAACAGGCCCTTCGGTCCAACTTGCAAACACCGGCCAACAATGTCCCAGCTACACTAGTCCCACTTACCTGCACTTGGTC
Organism: Malacoraja senta; assembly: GCA_038087875.1. Taxonomy (NCBI): domain Eukaryota; kingdom Metazoa; phylum Chordata; class Chondrichthyes; order Rajiformes; family Rajidae; genus Malacoraja; species Malacoraja senta. Next base: position 45,388 of record JAXLNO010001649.1, on the reverse strand, counting down.
CATATCCCTCCCAACCTGTCCTATCCATGTACCTCTCCAACTGTCTTTTAAACGATGGGATAGTCCCAGCCTCAACTACCTTCTCCGACAGCTTGTTCCGTACACCCACCATCCTTTGTGTGAAAATGTTACCCCTTGGATTCCTATTAAATCTTTTCCCCTTCATCTTTAACCTATGTCCTCTGGTCCTCGATTCCCCTAATCTGTGCAATACATTGAATGGCGGTGCTGGCTTGAAGGGCCGAACAGCCTACTCCTGCACCTATTGCCTATTGTCGATTAAACCAGATGGCAACAAGGTCGCTTAAAGCAACAAGTTCCAGATCACTTTGAACACTTACAAAAATTCTCTGAACAAAGGGAAACTGGACAATTTTTCGCAGGAAACGTCCACAATTTCTATCCCGATCTTTTGCAAATCCCAAAAAGGTGTCTGCCATTCCATTGAATCTTCCCCCGGACTCTTATCTGCAGGGATGGCTGCACCCTGCGATCCTATGGAGAAACATTGGAAAACACTGAGAGGCACGAGAATCCAGGCTGTTGCTATAGTCTTTTGGAAGAGAAGAAAAACCTTGTGTCTTCAGGTGGGTACGGAAGGTCCCTTGCCCCTGTTCTGTAGAAGAACAAGGAGGTTGTGAAGAAGACCAAGGAGGGTCTGAAAAAAACAAGGCAGTTCTTCCTGTTGCTCAGGCAATACTTGAGCTCTCTCTCTCTCACCATCAGATGAGCAGTTACCTGCTCCCCCTCACCTTGATGTGCCACCAATTGTTAATTCGCTTGGAACGAATGTAAAATTGTCCCTGATGTGTGTAGGATAGTATTAATGTGCGGGTATCGCTAGACGGTGCGGACAAGGTGGGCTGAAGGCCCTGTTTCCGCGCTGTATCTCTAAACTAAACTAAACTGCTCCCTTCATCAATAGATGCTACAAATTGAAAGACAATGAGGGCAACCAATACTGGCGATTTAGTGCGTTCACATTTTTCCGTGTGCTTTTTCATGATTGTGTTTAGTTTAGTTTGAAGAGTTGTCTTCTGTACCTGTAACCAGCAAGAGCACCAAAGCAACAGTGAATATCTTCATGATGGTGTCAGGCCCTCAACTCTCTGTAAAGGCTGCAGAAATCAATGGATATAAACATTACCGTTCATTGAGTACACAATTCATTACCATAAAGGTTGATATTTAAATCTTGAGGTTTATTTCTGGAGTCGAGCGCGAGTAATTAGCGATGCTCTAAGACTTGGACAAACAATAAACCATTTTTTCCACTTTCCTTGGGTTCATTTCCTCATATTATCATTTTTAATGTTCTCTTTACCACTCACCTTTTAACTTATCCCATATTGATTTCATAAAATTTCATTGTATGCAGACGATATTTTGTTATATATAACAAATTCACAAACGAGCATACCAAATTTATTAAATTTAATAGAGGAATTTGGGTCCTTTTCTGGATATAGAATAAACTGGAACAAAAGTGAAATCATGACGTTAAAACCTCAAGAATCCACACACTTATTGAAATTCCCCTTTAAAATAGCAACAGAAAAATTCAAATATTTGGGTATTCAGATTACTAGAAAACATAAAGCTTTATTCAATGCCAATTTTGTACCCTTAATAAATAAACTTAATATAATGATAACATTTTGGAAAACACTCCCTTTATCATTAATAGGCAGAATAAATGCTATTAAAATGAGCTTCCTACCACAGTTATTATACCTATTTCAATCTATACCAGTATATGTACCAAAATATTTTTTTTCTAAACTGAACGCTAATATTACTAATTTTGTTTGGGATTACAAATCACATAGAATTAAAAAAGAACACTTATGTAAACCAAAAGATGTCGGGGGACTTTCACTCCCTAATTTTTTGTATTACTATTGGGCAATACATATTAAGAATATAATTTACTGGTTGGATAGTTCAACTCAACAGACAGAATGGATAAAAATGGAGAAAGAGGATTGTTATCCTTGTAATATAGGAACAATCCTCTTCTCCCCGAAAAAAATGAACAATACAATATATAAGAAAAACCCAATTATACAAGATACAATAAGAATATGGAAACAAATAAAATTATCCTTAAAATTAAGAAACCTATCATTGTTAACACCGATAGCGAATAATCCTTTATTTAAACCATCTATGATGGATAAAATATATAATCAATGGGAAAGTTTAGGAATTAAAAGGATCGGGGATAGGTATGAAATGGGAGATTTATTATCATTTCAACAATTACAATTAAAATTTAAACTGAAAAACACTAATTATTTTAAATATTGTCAGATTTGTAATTTTTTGAAGACATGCATACAGGGATATCAAAAAATAACTCCTGATTTACTAGAAGAAGTAATGAATATAAAAGCTGATACACAAAAATTAATATCATATTTATATAATAGTATCTTAAATATAGATTTACCTGTGAGGTAATTAGAGAAGAGTGGGAACAGGAATTATTGATAAAAATTACGAAGGCTACATGGGAAAAGTATTTGACATACATTCACAAGTGTTCGATTAACGCAAGACATAACCTAATCCAATTTAAAATTTTACATAGATTATATTACTCAAAAACAAGATTAAATAAAATTTATCCAAATATATCGCCCATTTGCGATAAATGTTTAACCCAAGACGCAACTATAACACACTCTTTTGTTTCTTGTATAAAACTTCATGGATTTTGGAGTGATATTTTCGAAATATTTACAAAACTATTTAAGACAAAAATGGAACACAATAATGAATTGATTATATTTGGGGTAATGGAAGACGGGAACAAATTGAGCTCATCTCAAAAGTCAATTTTTAATTATGGTTTAATAATAGCAAAAAAATTAATATTGAAATTTTGGAAAAATACACCAATACCAACGCTCAAAATGTGGATTGCAAGTATGTTGGATACCGCACATCTTGAGGAAATGCGATTCCTCCTAATAGATAAATTTGACCAATTCATAACGAGTTGGTCTCCATTTGTCGTCTTTTTGGAAACGTATGGTGCAAAACAGGTGTAAAAGCTAATCCGTGACTGCGGATGGTCAAGATTATAAATGATCTCCTTCTATTTTCTTTTCTTCTCTTCTCTTCTTTTATTCTCTTTCTTCTATTTTCTATGTCTCAACTTTCTTTTTTCATTCTTTATTTTTCTTTTTCACACACTATATATCTCACATTTTTCTATTTTTCATTATCTAACTTTTTTCTTTTTCTTCGTAATTTCAAATTTTTTTTTAAATAAGAAGCTGTACATAAAAGGTATTATGAAAATATGATTGTATACAATTGTACTTACTTCTAATAAAATTAAAATATTTTAAAAAAATTTAAAAAAAACTTATCCCATATTGATTTCTCAACACATTGAAGCTTCGACAACCTTTCCCTTCAATCTTCCTACTACCTGTCTTTAAAAACTCAGCCTTTGTCCTTCATCATGAGGGGAATAGATAGCGTAAATGCAAAGCCTTTTATCCAGGGTAGGGGAATGAAGAACCAGAGGACATAGGTTTAAGGTGAGACGGGAACATTTACTAGAAAGCAGAAGGGCATCATTTTTTACATTACAGTAAAGGAGGTAGGTTTATGGAATGAACTGCCAGAGGAGGTAGTTGAAGCAGGTACTTTAACAACATTTAGACAGTTACATGGATAGGAAAGGTTTAGAAGGATATGGGGCAAAGGCAGGCAGGTGGGACTAGTGTAGATGGGACATCTTAGTCGGCATGTGCAAAACAGACCTTTCGGCCCACGGTGTCCGTGTTGACCAACAATCACCCAAACACTAGTTCTATCCTCCACACTAGCGACAATTTACCGAAGCCAATTAACATACAACCTCGCACGTCTTTGGAAACCGGAACACCCGGAAAAAACCCACACGGTCACAGGGAGAACGTACAAACTCCGTACAGACAGCACCCGTAGTCACCTGAACCAGGGTGTCGGGCACTGTAAGGCAGTCGCTTTGCCACTGTGCCTTCCCAGTATCTTCAACATTAGCTTCAGGATCTGCAAACTTATCACATTCTGACCTTGGGATCTTTACAACAGCCAGGAATGGAAAACCTCTGTGTGTTCTCTGTCTTTCTCAGAGGTGTTGGCGATGTTAGAAGAGTCCTTATCATTGCACCCACTTGGACGAACTGACTCAACCTTGTCTGGGACTGGTCCCAGTGTGTCCCGGTCAATGTGACCTGGTGACACCCAGCACACTCAGTTTGAGAAATATTCTGGTAATCAGGACATTTGGGGTGCTGAATATCAGAAATATCACTGAACAAAAAGTTCCTACTTTACCAGTCTTCTTCCCGTGCAGCCTCAAGCAGAAACAAAACTTTGTTTAAGAAGGAAATGCAGATGCTGGAAAATCGAAGGTAGACAAAAGTGCTGGAGAAACTCAGCGGGTGCAGCAGCATCTATGGACCGAAGGAAATAGGCAACGTTTCGGGCCTAAACCCTTCTTCAGTGGAAAAAATCCTTTTACCTGCTTGCTATTGACTCTCTGCCGGTCTTGTGTCTGGGGCTCAGATCCCAGCTGTTTAATAGCTGGACGTTATCTCCCACATCTGATAAGAGATGGCCAACCAGTGCAAATTCCATCTTTCCTAGCGTGCGTCAGGCTGGAGTCAAGGATAAACATTTTTCAGTGTTTGTGTCCAGCAAACATTTGCGGAAAATTGTCACAAAAGTTGGCGTAACTCAGTCTGAAGAAAGGTCTTGACCCGAAACGTCACCCATTCCTTCTCTCCGAGCCGCTGACTTACTCCAGCTTTTTTTGTCTAACTTTGGTTTAAACCAGCATCTGCAGTTCCTTCCTACACAGTTGAATTCCCCCACCTGATTTTACAGTTTTCCAAGCAATATAAGCAAGGAATAAATGTCAATTTTGACGAAACCCTACTTTGTAAAATGCCTGGTCATGTTCTAATCTCTGGGCTTGTGGAACACACACAAAAGGTCAAAGCATGTTTGTAACAGTGAGATGGTCATTCTGTGACTCAATTGTATCTTCAACGTTCCAGGACTCAGATACACCTAAGATCCATTCCTAGACTTGGGTACAACTGTTGCCACACCTCCAGTCTCCAGACTCTAGTTCACAATTGATCCAAAAGTTGCTTGTACATGAAATCTTGTACAAAACAAAGCTTTTCACTGTAACCTTACCTCAGTACACGTGACAACAATAAACTAAAGTAACATTTCAATTTCAAGAGCAGGAAATGTTGCCTTTCGTATTTTTTGTCCACATGACTGGTTTTTCAACGTCTGAAGAAGGGTCTCAACCCGAAACCTTTTTAGTTTTGTTCATTTAGAGATACAGTGCTAAAAAAGGCCCTTCAGCCCACCGAGTCCACGCCGACCAGTGATCCCCCCCCACACTAACACTATCCTACACACACGAGGGACAATTTTACCAAAGCCAATTAGCCTACAAATCTGAACGTGTTTGGAGTGTGGGATGAAACCAGAGCACCCGGAGAAAACCCACACGGTCACAGGGAAAATGTACAAACTCCTTGCCGACAGTCCACATGGTGGCATTGGGGTAGAGTTGCTGCCTTACAGCGCTTGCAGCGGCAGAGACCAGGGTTCAATCCTGACTACGGGTGCTGTCTGTACGGAGTTTGTATCTTCTCCCCGTGATTTGCGTGGGTTTTCTCCGAGATCTTCGGTTGCTTCCAACACTCCAAAGACGTACAGGTTTGTAGGTAAATTATCCCTAGTGTGTGTAGGATGGTGTTAATGTGCGGGGATCGGTGGTCGGCGCGGACCCGGTGAGCCGAATGGCCTGATTCCGCGCTGTATCTCTAAAACTAAATCAAATGCAGCCGTAGTCAGGATCGAACCGGGTCTTGGCCTGGAATTCTACAGCTGTGCCACTGTGACATCACCTATTCCATTTCTCCAGAGATGCTACCTGAGGCGATGAGTTACTCCAGCTGTTTGTGTCGAGCTTGATGTTTTTATTGATCTGCCTAGAAGTCATTGGGTCAACACCAGCGACATTTTCTTTTGATGCCGTTCCCTGTTATTAGGCATGATACCTTGAGGAGCCCCGTCCACACAGCTCCAGCATACATTTACCTCTGTAGAGCTCTAGTGTCCAACATCACCTCCATTACCCAGCTCAGCAGCAGTCTGAATAGATTAGTTTAGTTTAGATTAGAGGTACAGCGCAGAAACAGGCCCTTCGGCCCATCCAGTCCACTACGACCAGCGATCCCCGCACATTAACACCATCCTACACACACTAGGGCCAATTTACACTTCTCCCAAGCCAATTAACCTGCAAATCTGTATTTTGGAGTGGGGGCATGAAACCGAAGATCTCAGAGAAAACCCATGCGGTCACGGGGCGAACATGCATACTCCATGCAGACAGCTCGGGATCGAACCCAGTCTCTGGTGCTGCCAGTGCAGTAAGGCAGCAACTCTACTGCTACACCACCGTGCCGCCCAAACTAGGGAGATCGGAAACCAAATCCACGTTCAAAAACATTTTATCAGGCGTGAACTAAATTGGGAATTGCTCCTAGATCGCAGTAGAATCTTCTTCTTGTGTATGGCGTGCACAGCCTAAAGTTGTAGTTCAACTTGTTCTATTTGATCTTCTTTGTGGACGTCGGGTTGATTGCATTAGTTGAAACAGGGTAGACCACATGAAGGTTGCAATCTCCCACCCGCAGTAGAAGCTGAACCATCATTAGTAACATTTTGAATGAAAATTAATTTTGATTTGATGAAATATGGAAAAGACAATACAGAGAGATTTAGATCAAAGACGCATTGTTTAATAGTAATTTTCAATTAAAATAGTTTTACAAGGCATAATGTCTGAAGGAGGGTCTCAACCCAAAACTCCCCCCCCCCCCCCCCCCCCCCCCCACCACCCTGTGGAGAAACAGTTCATCAATAACAGCAGCTCGTATATTTCTCGTAGGGTCTCCGCAAAGAGCATCTCTCCTCGGCCATTCTTCAATTTTCTCGGTGTTACCCGCGATTGGGTGGTTAAAGGTGGGGGTGCCGGGTCTCATCACGGCGGCGGTACTGTTTAATGTTTTTGTGGATTGACACCAGCGCATCATGTATTTTGGCGTAGGCTTCACTGCCAAGTTCTTCATGCAGGTCTTTACCAACAGAAACCAATATTGATTGGAGCACATCAAGCGTGTTACTAATGTATTGCCCAAGGATGTGATTTGACCACATCAGTTCCAATGCCACCACCTGAATAGGGAGCGTGTAAAAGGTAAATAGTCTCCACTTGTAGTCCGGACCTGGCAGCTTCCTTCTACAGAGGGTTAAAAGACAATGAGGTAAACATTAAGAAAGGACACACAAGCACGGCTTAGTTTAGTTGAGTTATACAGCATGGAAACAGGCCCTTCGGCCCACCGGCCAACCAGCGATCTCCGTACACTAACACTATCCCACACCCACTAGGGACGATTTGCAATTAAATCGACCAAGCGTCTTAAATAAAATGACGAAGCGCCCAAACACCTGTACGTTTTTGGAATGTGGGATGAAACCAGAGCACCCAGAGAAAACCCACGCAGGTCACGGGGAGCACGTACAAAGTACGTACAACATCCATAGTCAGGATCGAACCTGGGTCTCTGGTGCTGTAAAGCAGCAACTCTACTGTGGCGCCACCGTGCCGACCATTCAAACCAGTGTTTAGGCTTCTATACAAACCCTTCTGGATCCTCAACCAGTCTGAATTCCTCCAACAGTTTGATCCTGAAAATCACTTCTTATACATTAAGCAATGTTTATCGTTATCATCTTTCACAACCGTAGGATAGCCCAAGGAATTTGAAAATCAATAAATAGAATATTTTTGAAGTGCACTCTGTTTAAAAAGTGGTCCCAATTTGCACATGATAGGGCCCCAAAATAGTCGTGCCACAACCTGCAGTTCCCCAGTTCAGTTCAGCTTAGTTTATTGTCACGTGTACCGAGGTACATTGGAAAGCTTTTGTTGCGTGCTACCCAGTCAGCCTTGTTATGAACATCACATTCGACCAATTTATTTATTTATTTAAAGTAACATATGCAATGGTTCAAGGGGAACATAGAACAATGCAACAGTGCAGGAACAGGCCCTTTGGCCCAAAATGTGTGCTTTGAACAGGATGCCAAGTTCAACTAATCTCCTCTGCCTACATGTGATCCATATCCCTGCAGTTCCTGCACATTCGTTCATGTGCCTATCTAAAAGCCTCTTAAACATCATTATCATATCAATAATAATAACTATAATAATAATAATATCTCCCACAATCACCCTTGCAGTGCATTCCAGACACACACCACTCTGTGTAAAGACCTTGCCCCTTTAAACTTTGCCCCTCCTGTGTGTGCGTTTGTGGGGGGGGGGGGTGGTTAGTGTGAGTGAGTGTGTGCGCATGTGTGTGGGGTGTGGTTAGTGTGTGTGTGTGTGCGCGTGTGTGTCCGTGTGTGTGGGGGGTTGTTATTGTGTGTGTGTGTGTGCGCGTGTGTGTGGAGGTGGTTAGTGTGTGTGTGTGTGGGGGGGGGTGGTTAGTGTGTGTGCGTGTGTGCGGGGGTGGTTAGTGTGTGTGCGTGTGTGTGGGGGGTGGTTAGTGTGTGTGTGTGTGAGTGTGAGTGTGTGTGTGAGTGTGTGTGTGTGTGTGTGTGTGTGTGTGTGTGTGTGTGAGTGTGAGTGTGTGTGTGTGTGTGTGTGTGTGTGGGGGGTGGTCAGTGTGTGTGTGTGTGTGTGTGTGTGTGTGTGTGTGTGTGTGTGTGTGTGTGTGTGTGTGTGTGTGTGTGTGTGTGTGTGTGTGTGTGTGTGTGCGTGCGTGCGTGCGTGTGTGTGTGTGTGACGCCCCCCCGCCCCCCTCTGCAACCAATCCTTGAGGGGACTGGACCCAATCGGTCCCACTTGATCGAGTTTTATATAATTTTATCAGCTCCCCTCAGCCTCCGTAGATCCAGTGAAACCAATCCATGTTGGCCCAAGCTCTCCTCATTAGATTACTCTCTAATCCAGGATGGGCCTTGACCCGAATCGTCGCCAATTCCTTCTCTCCATAGATGCTGCCTCACCCGCTGAGTTTCTCCAGCATTTTGTGTCAGCCTTCTGTTAAACCTCTTCTGCACCTTCTCCAAAGCCTTCACAGCCTCCTAAATAACTTTTCACAACTTTTATGCAGGAATTGTTACCCTAAAAATACTCAATAACTTTAAATATCCATCATCCTTTGCGCAAGTGTGATTCAGGACACTGAGAGAAGATATCGCTCCTCCTGGAGTCATAGTCGTAGTGTGATACCGTGTGGAAACAGGCCCTTCGGTCCAACTTGCAAACACCGGCCAACAATGTCCCAGCTACACTAGTCCCACTTACCTGCACTTGGTCCATATCCCTCCCAACCTGTCCTATCCATGTACCTCTCCAACTGTCTTTTAAACGATGGGATAGTCCCAGCCTCAACTACCTTCTCCGACAGCTTGTTCCGTACACCCACCATCCTTTGTGTGAAAATGTTACCCCTTGGATTCCTATTAAATCTTTTCCCCTTCATCTTTAACCTATGTCCTCTGGTCCTCGATTCCCCTAATCTGTGCAATACATTGAATGGCGGTGCTGGCTTGAAGGGCCGAACAGCCTACTCCTGCACCTATTGCCTATTGTCGATTAAACCAGATGGCAACAAGGTCGCTTAAAGCAACAAGTTCCAGATCACTTTGAACACTTACAAAAATTCTCTGAACAAAGGGAAACTGGACAATTTTTCGCAGGAAACGTCCACAATTTCTATCCCGATCTTTTGCAAATCCCAAAAAGGTGTCTGCCATTCCATTGAATCTTCCCCCGGACTCTTATCTGCAGGGATGGCTGCACCCTGCGATCCTATGGAGAAACATTGGAAAACACTGAGAGGCACGAGAATCCAGGCTGTTGCTATAGTCTTTTGGAAGAGATGAAAAACCTTGTGTCTTCAGGTGGGTACGGAAGGTCCCTTGCCCCTGTTCTGTAGAAGAACAAGGAGGTTGTGAAGAAGACCAAGGAGGGTCTGAAAAAAACAAGGCAGTTCTTCCTGTTGCTCAGGCAATACTTGAGCTCTCTCTCTCTCACCATCAGATGAGCAGTTACCTGCTCCCCCTCACCTTGATGTGCCACCAATTGTTAATTCGCTTGGAACGAATGTAAAATTGTCCCTGATGTGTGTAGGATAGTATTAATGTGCGGGTATCGCTAGACGGTGCGGACAAGGTGGGCTGAAGGCCCTGTTTCCGCGCTGTATCTCTAAACTAAACTAAACTGCTCCCTTCATCAATAGATGCTACAAATTGAAAGACAATGAGGGCAACCAATACTGGCGATTTAGTGCGTTCACATTTTTCCGTGTGCTTTTTCATGATTGTGTTTAGTTTAGTTTGAAGAGTTGTCTTCTGTACCTGTAACCAGCAAGAGCACCAAAGCAACAGTGAATATCTTCATGATGGTGTCAGGCCCTCAACTCTCTGTAAAGGCTGCAGAAATCAATGGATATAAACATTACCGTTCATTGAGTACACAATTCATTACCATAAAGGTTGATATTTAAATCTTGAGGTTTATTTCTGGAGTCGAGCGCGAGTAATTAGCGATGCTCTAAGACTTGGACAAACAATAAACCATTTTTTCCACTTTCCTTGGGTTCATTTCCTCATATTATCATTTTTAATGTTCTCTTTACCACTCACCTTTTAACTTATCCCATATTGATTTCATAAAATTTCATTGTATGCAGACGATATTTTGTTATATATAACAAATTCACAAACGAGCATACCAAATTTATTAAATTTAATAGAGGAATTTGGGTCCTTTTCTGGATATAGAATAAACTGGAACAAAAGTGAAATCATGACGTTAAAACCTCAAGAATCCACACACTTATTGAAATTCCCCTTTAAAATAGCAACAGAAAAATTCAAATATTTGGGTATTCAGATTACTAGAAAACATAAAGCTTTATTCAATGCCAATTTTGTACCCTTAATAAATAAACTTAATATAATGATAACATTTTGGAAAACACTCCCTTTATCATTAATAGGCAGAATAAATGCTATTAAAATGAGCTTCCTACCACAGTTATTATACCTATTTCAATCTATACCAGTATATGTACCAAAATATTTTTTTTCTAAACTGAACGCTAATATTACTAATTTTGTTTGGGATTATAAATCACATAGAATTAAAAAAGAACACTTATGTAAACCAAAAGATGTCGGGGGACTTTCACTCCCTAATTTTTTGTATTACTATTGGGCAATACATATTAAGAATATAATTTACTGGTTGGATAGTTCAACTCAACAGACAGAATGGATAAAAATGGAGAAAGAGGATTGTTATCCTTGTAATATAGGAACAATCCTCTTCTCCCCGAAAAAAATGAACAATACAATATATAAGAAAAACCCAATTATACAAGATACAATAAGAATATGGAAACAAATAAAATTATCCTTAAAATTAAGAAACCTATCATTGTTAACACCGATAGCGAATAATCCTTTATTTAAACCATCTATGATGGATAAAATATATAATCAATGGGAAAGTTTAGGAATTAAAAGGATCGGGGATAGGTATGAAATGGGAGATTTATTATCATTTCAACAATTACAATTAAAATTTAAACTGAAAAACACTAATTATTTTAAATATTGTCAGATTTGTAATTTTTTGAAGACATGCATACAGGGATATCAAAAAATAACTCCTGATTTACTAGAAGAAGTAATGAATATAAAAGCTGATACACAAAAATTAATATCATATTTATATAATAGTATCTTAAATATAGATTTACCTGTGAGGTAATTAGAGAAGAGTGGGAACAGGAATTATTGATAAAAATTACGAAGGCTACATGGGAAAAGTATTTGACATACATTCACAAGTGTTCGATTAACGCAAGACATAACCTAATCCAATTTAAAATTTTACATAGATTATATTACTCAAAAACAAGATTAAATAAAATTTATCCAAATATATCGCCCATTTGCGATAAATGTTTAACCCAAGACGCAACTATAACACACTCTTTTGTTTCTTGTATAAAACTTCATGGATTTTGGAGTGATATTTTCGAAATATTTACAAAACTATTTAAGACAAAAATGGAACACAATAATGAATTGATTATATTTGGGGTAATGGAAGACGGGAACAAATTGAGCTCATCTCAAAAGTCAATTTTTAATTATGGTTTAATAATAGCAAAAAAATTAATATTGAAATTTTGGAAAAATACACCAATACCAACGCTCAAAATGTGGATTGCAAGTATGTTGGATACCGCACATCTTGAGGAAATGCGATTCCTTCTAATAGATAAATTTGACCAATTCATAACGAGTTGGTCTCCATTTGTCGTCTTTTTGGAAACGTATGGTGCAAAACAGGTGTAAAAGCTAATCCGTGACTGCGGATGGTGAAGATTATAAATGATCTCCTTCTATTTTCTTTTCTTCTCTTCTCTTCTTTTATTCTCTTTCTTCTATTTTCTATGTCTCAACTTTCTTTTTTCATTCTTTATTTTTCTTTTTCACACACTATATATCTCACATTTTTCTATTTTTCATTATCTAACTTTTTTCTTTTTCTTCGTAATTTCAAATTTTTTTTAAAATAAGAAGCTGTACATAAAAGGTATTATGAAAATGTGATTGTATACAATTGTACTTACTTCTAATAAAATTAAAATATTTAAAAATGTTTTTTAAAAAAACTTATCCCATATTGATTTCTCAACACATTGAAGCTTCGACAACCTTTCCCTTCAATCTTCCTACTACCTGTCTTTAAAAACTCAGCCTTTGTCCTTCATCATGAGGGGAATAGATAGCGTAAATGCAAAGCCTTTTATCCAGGTTAGGGGAATGAAGAACCAGAGGACATAGGTTCAAGGTGAGACGGGAACATTTACTAGAAAGCAGAAGGGCATCATTTTTTACATTACAGTAAAGGAGGTAGGTTTATGGAATGAACTGCCAGAGGAGGTAGTTGAAGCAGGTACTTTAACAACATTTAGACAGTTACATGGATAGGAAAGGTTTAGAGGGATATGGGACAAAGGCAGGCAGGTGGGACTAGTGTAGATGGGACATCTTAGTCGGCATGTGCAAAACAGACCTTTCGGCCCACGGAGTCCGTGCTCACCAACAATCACCCAAACACTAGTTCTATCCTCCACACTAGCGACAATTTACCGAAGCCAATTAACATACAACCTCGCACGTCTTTGGAAACCGGAACACCCGGAAAAAACCCACACGGTCACAGGGAGAACGTACAAACTCCGTACAGACAGCACCCGTAGTCACCTGAACCAGGGTGTCGGGCACTGTAAGGCAGTCGCTTTGCCACTGTGCCTTCCCAGTATCTTCAACATTAGCTTCAGGATCTGCAAACTTATCACATTCTGACCTCGGGATCTTTACAACAGCCAGGAATGGAAAACCTCTGTGTGTTCTCTGTCTTTCTCAGAGGTGTTGGCGATGTTAGAAGAGTCCTTATCATTGCACCCACTTGGACGAACTGACTCAACCTTGTCTGGGACTGGTCCCAGTGTGTTCCGGTCAATGTGACCTGGTGACACCCAGCACACTCAGTTTGAGAAATATTCTAGTAATCAGGACATTTGGGGTGCTGAATATCAGAAATATCACTGAACAAAAAGTTCCTACTTTACCAGTCTTCTTCCCGTGCAGCCTCAAGCAGAAACAAAACTTTGTTTAAGAAGGAAATGCAGATGCTGGAAAATCGAAGGTAGACAAAAGTGCTGGAGAAACTCAGCGGGTGCAGCAGCATCTATGGAGCGAAGGAAATAGGCAACGTTTCGGGCCGAAACCCTTCTTCAGTAGAAAAAATCCTTTTACCTGCTTCCTATTGACTCTCTGCCGGTCTTGTGTCTGGGGCTCAGATCCCAGCTGTTTAATAGCTGGACGTTATCTCCAACATCTGATAAGAGATTGCCAACCAGTGCAAATTCCATCTTTCCTAGCGTGTGTCAGGCTGGAGTCAAGGATAAACATTTTTCAGTGTTTGTGTCCAGCAAACATTTGCGGGAAATTGACACAAAACGTCACCCATTCCTTCTCTCTGAGCCGTTGACTTACGCCAGCTTTTTTTGTCTAACTTTGGTTTAAACCAGCATCTGCAGTTCCTTCCTACACAGTTGAATTCCCCCACCTGATTTAACAGTTTTCCAAGTAATATAAGCAAGGAATAAATGTCAATTTTGACGAAACCATACTTTGTAAAATGCCTGGTCATGTTCTAATCTCTGGGCTTGTGGAACACACACAAAAGATCAAAGCATGTTTGTAACAGTGAGATGGTCATTCTGTGTCTCAATTTTATCTTGAATGTTCCAGGACTCAGATACACCTAAGATCCATTCCTAGACTTGAGTACAACTGTTGCCACACCTCCAGTCTCCAGACTCTAGTTCACAATTGATCCAAAAGTTGCTTGTACATGAAATCTTGTACAAAACAAAGCTTTTCACTGTAACCTTACCTCAGTACACGTGACAACAATAAACTAAAGTAACATTTCAATTTCAAGAGCAGGAAATGTTGCCTTTCGTATTTTTTGTCAACATGACAGTTTTTTTTCCGTCTGAAGAAGGGTCTCAACCCGAAACCTTTTTTAGTTTTTACGTTTCGAGATACAGTACTAAAAAAGGCCCTTCAGCCCACCGAGTCCACGCCGACCAGCGACACCCCCACACTAACACTATCCTACACACACGAGGGACAATTTTACCAAAGCCAATTAACCTACAAATCTGAACGTGTTTGGAGTTTGGGATGAAACACGAGCACCCGGAGAAAACCCACACGGTCACAGGGAAAATGTCCAAACTCCTTGCCGACAGTCCACACGGTGGCATTCGGATAGAGTTGCTGCCTTACAGCGCTTGCAGCGGCAGAGACCAGGTTTCAATCCTGACTACGGGTGCTGTCTGTACGGAGTTTGTATCTTCTCCCCGTGATTTGCGTGGGTTTTCTCCGAGATCTTCGGTTGCTTCCGACACTCCAAAGACGTACAGGTTTGTAGGTAAATTATCCCTAGTGTGTGTAGGATGGTGTTAATGTGCGGGGATCGGTGGTCGGCGCGGACCCGGTGAGCCAAATGGCCTGTTTCCGCGCTGTATCTCTAAAACTAAATCAAATGCACCCGTAGTCAGGATCGAACCGGGTCTTGGCCAGCAACTCTACAGCTGTGCCACTGTGACATCACCTATTCCATTTCTCCAGAGATGCTACCTGAGGCGATGAGTTACTCCAGCTGTTTGTGTCGAGCTTGATGTTTTTATTGATCTGCCTAGAAGTCATTGGGTCAACACCAGCGACATTTTCTTTTGATGCCGTTCCCTGTTATTAGGCATGATGCCTTGAGGAGCCCCGTCCACACAGCTCCAGCATACATGTACCTCTGTAGAGCTCTAGTGTCCAACATCACCTCCATTACCCAGCTCAGCAGCAGTCTGAATAGATTAGTTTAGTTTAGATTAGAGGTACAGCGCAGAAACAGGCCCTTCGGCCCACCCAGGCCACTACGACCAGCGATCCCCGCACATTAACACCATCCTACACACACTAGGGCCAATTTACACTTCTCCCAAGCCAATTAATCTGCAAATCTGTAGTGGGGGCAGGAAACCGAAGATCTCAGAGAAAACCCATGCGGTCACGGGGCGAACATGCAAACTCCGTGCAGACAGCTCGGGATCGAACACAGTCTCTGGTGCTGCCAGTGCAGTAAGGCAGCAACTCTGCCGCTACACCACCGTGCCGCCCAAACTAGGGAGATCGGAAACCAAATCCATCTTCAAAAACATTTTATCAGGCGTGAACTAAATTGGGAATTGCTCCTAGATCGCAGTAGAATCTTCTTCTTGTGTATGGCGTGCACAGCCTAAAGTTGTAGTTCAACTTGTTCTATTTGATCTTGTTTGTGGACGTCGGGTTGATTGCATTAGTTGAAACAGGGTAGACCACATGAAGGTTGCAATCTCCCACCCGCAGTAGAAGCTGAACCATCATTAGTAACATTTTGAATGAAAATTAATTTTGAATTGATGAAATATGGAAAAGACAATTCAGAGTTTAGATCAAACACGCATTGTTTAATAGTAATTTTCAATTAGAATAAAGTTCTACAAGGCATAATGTCTGAAGGAGGGTCTCAACCCAAAACTCCCCCCCCCCCCCCCCCCCACCCCCACCCCCACCCTGTGGAGAAACAGTTCATCAATAACAGCAGCTCGTATATTTCTCGTAGGGTCTCCGCAAAGAGCATCTCTCCTCGGCCATTCTTCAATTTTCTCGGTGTTGCCCGCGATTGGGTGGTTAAAGGTGGGGGTGCCGGGTCTCATCACGGCGGCGGTACTGTTTAATGTTTTTGTGGATTGACACCAGCGCATCATGTATTTTGGCGTAGGCTTCACTGCCAAGTTCTTCATGCAGGTCTTTACCAACAGAAACCAATATTGATTGGAGCACATCAAGCGTGTTACTAATGTGTTGGCCAAGGATGTGATTTGACCACATCAGTTCCAATGCCACCACCTGAATAGGGAGCGTGTAAAAGGTAAATAGTCTCCACTTGTAGTCCGGACCTGGCAGCTTCCTTCTACAGAGGGTTAAAAGACAATGAGGTAAACATTAAGAAAGGACACACAAGCACGGCTTAGTTTAGTTGAGTTATACAGCATGGAAACAGGCCCTTCGGCCCACCGGCCAACCAGCGATCTCCGTACACTAACACTATCCCACACCCACTAGGGACGATTTGCAATTAAATCGACCAAGCGTCTTAAATAAAATGACGAAGCGCCCAAACACCTGTACGTTTTTGGAATGTGGGATGAAACCAGAGCACCCAGAGAAAACCCACGCAGGTCGCGGGGAGCACGTACAAAGTACGTACAACATCCATAGTCAGGATCGAACCTGGGTCTCTGGTGCTGTAAAGCAGCAACTCTACTGCGGCGCCACCGTGCCGCCCATTCAAACCAGTGTTTAGGCTTCTATACAAACCCTTCTGGATCCTCAACCAGTCTGAATTCCTCCAACAGTTTGATCCTGAAAATCACTTCTTATACATTAAGCAATGTTTATCGTTATCATCTTTCACAACCGTAGGATAGCCCAAGGAATTTGAAAATCAATAAATAGAATATTTTTGAAGTGCACTCTGTTTAAAAAGTGGTCCCAATTTGCACATGATAGGGCCCCAAAATAGTCGTGCCACAGCCTGCAGTTCCCCAGTTCAGTTCAGCTTAGTTTATTGTCACGTGTACCGAGGTACAGTGGAAAGCTTTTGTTGCGTGCTACCCAGTCAGCCTTGTTATGAACATCACATTCGACCAATTTATTTATTTATTTAAAGTAACATATGCAATGGTTCAAGGGGAACATAGAACAATGCAACAGTGCAGGAACAGGCCCTTTGCCCCAAAATGTGTGCTTTGAACAGGATGCCAAGTTCAACTAATCTCCTCTGCCTACATGTGATCCATATCCCTGCAGTTCCTGCACATTCGTTCATGTGCCTATCTAAAAGCCTCTTAAACATCATTATCATATCAATAATAATAACTATAATAATAATAATATCTCCCACAATCACCCTTGCAGTGCATTCCAGACACACACCACTCTGTGTAAAGACCTTGCCCCTTTAATCTTTGCCCCTCCTGTGTGTGCGTTTGTGGGGGGGGGTGGTTAGTGTGAGTGAGTGTGTGCGCATGTGTGTGGGGGGTGGTTAGTGTGTGTGTGTGTGCGCGTGTGTGTCCGTGTGTGTGGGGGGTTGTTATTGTGTGTGTGTGTGTGCGCGTGTGTGTGGAGGTGGTTAGTGTGTGTGTGTGTGGGGGGGGGTGGTTAGTGTGTGTGCGTGTGTGCGGGGGTGGTTAGTGTGTGTGCGTGTGTGTGGGGGGTGGTTAGTGTGTGTGTGTGTGTGAGTGTGTGAGTGTGAGTGTGAGTGTGAGTGTGAGTGTGAGTGTGTGTGTGAGTGTGTGTGTGTGTGTGTGTGTGTGTGTGTGTGTGTGTGTGTGTGTGTGAGTGTGAGTGTGTGTGTGTGTGTGTGTGTGGGGGGTGGTCAGTGTGTGTGTGTGTGTGTGTGTGTGTGTGTGTGTGTGTGTGTGTGTGTGTGTGTGTGTGTGTGTGTGTGAGTGTGAGTGTGAGTGTGTGTGTGTGTGTGTGTGTGTGTGGGGGGTGGTCAGTGTGTGTGTGTGTGTGTGTGTGTGTGTGTGTGTGTGTGTGTGTGTGTGTGTGTGTGTGTGTGTGTGTGTGTGTGTGTGTGTGTGTGTGTGTGTGTGTGTGTGTGTGACGCCGCCACCCCCCCCCCCCCTCTGCAACCAATCCTTGAGGGGACGGGACCCAATGGGTCCCACTTGATCGAGTTTTATATAATTTTATCAGCTCCCCTCAGCCTCCGTAGATCCAGTGAAACCAATCCATGTTGGCCCAAGCTCTCCTCATTAGATTACTCTCTAATCCAGGATGGGCCTTGACCCAAAACGTCGCCAATTCCTTCTCTCCATAGATGCTACCTCACCCGCTGAGTTTCTCCAGCATTTTGTGTCAGCCTTCTGTTAAACCTCTTCTGCACCTTCTCCAAAGCCTTCATAGCCTCCTAAATAACTTTTCACAACTTTTATGCAGGAATTGTTACCCTAAAAATACTCTATAACTTTAAATATCCATCATCCTTTGCGCAAGTGTGATTCAGGACACTGAGAGAAGATATCGCTCCTCCTGGAGTCATAGTCGTAGTGTGATACCGTGTGGAAACAGGCCCTTCGGTCCAACTTGCAAACACCGGCCAACAATGTCCCAGCTACACTAGTCCCACTTACCTGCACTTGGTCCATATCCCTCCCAACCTGTCCTATCCATGTACCTCTCCAACTGTCTTTTAAACGATGGGATAGTCCCAGCCTCAACTACCTTCTCCGACAGCTTGTTCCGTACACCCACCATCCTTTGTGTGAAAATGTTACCCCTTGGATTCCTATTAAATCTTTTCCCCTTCATCTTTAACCTATGTCCTCTGGTCCTCGATTCCCCTAATCTGTGCAATACATTGAATGGCGGTGCTGGCTTGAAGGGCCGAACAGCCTACTCCTGCACCTATTGCCTATTGTCGATTAAACCAGATGGCAACAAGGTCGCTTAAAGCAACAAGTTCCAGATCACTTTGAACACTTACAAAAATTCTCTGAACAAAGGGAAACTGGACAATTTTTCGCAGGAAACGTCCACAATTTCTATCCCGATCTTTTGCAAATCCCAAAAAGGTGTCTGCCATTCCATTGAATCTTCCCCCGGACTCTTATCTGCAAGAAAAACCTTGTGTCTTCAGGTGGGTACGGAAGGTCCCTTGCCCCTGTTCTGTAGAAGAACAAGGAGGTTGTGAAGAAGACCAAGGAGGGTCTGAAAAAAACAAGGCAGTTCTTCCTGTTGCTCAGGCAATACTTGATCTCTCTCTCTCTCACCATCAGATGAGCAGTTACCTGCTCCCCCTCACCTTGATGTGCCACCAATTGTTAATTCGCTTGGAACGAATGTAAAATTGTCCCTGATGTGTGTAGGATAGTATTAATGTGCGGGTATCGCTAGACGGTGCGGACAAGGTGGGCTGAAGGCCCTGTTTCCGCGCTGTATCTCTAAACTAAACTAAACTGCTCCCTTCATCAATAGATGCTACAAATTGAAAGACAATGAGGGCAACCAATACTGGCGATTTAGTGCGTTCACATTTTTCCGTGTGCTTTTTCATGATTGTGTTTAGTTTAGTTTGAAGAGTTGTCTTCTGTACCTGTAACCAGCAAGAGCACCAAAGCAACAGTGAATATCTTCATGATGGTGTCAGGCCCTCAACTCTCTGTAAAGGCTGCAGAAATCAATGGATATAAACATTACCGTTCATTGAGTACACAATTCATTACCATAAAGGTTGATATTTAAATCTTGAGGTTTATTTCTGGAGTCGAGCGCGAGTAATTAGCGATGCTCTAAGACTTGGACAAACAATAAACCATTTTTTCCACTTTCCTTGGGTTCATTTCCTCATATTATCATTTTTAATGTTCTCTTTACCACTCACCTTTTAACTTATCCCATATTGATTTCATAAAATTTCATTGTATGCAGACGATATTTTGTTATATATAACAAATTCACAAACGAGCATACCAAATTTATTAAATTTAATAGAGGAATTTGGGTCCTTTTCTGGATATAGAATAAACTGGAACAAAAGTGAAATCATGACGTTAAAACCTCAAGAATCCACACACTTATTGAAATTCCCCTTTAAAATAGCAACAGAAAAATTCAAATATTTGGGTATTCAGATTACTAGAAAACATAAAGCTTTATTCAATGCCAATTTTGTACCCTTAATAAATAAACTTAATATAATGATAACATTTTGGAAAACACTCCCTTTATCATTAATAGGCAGAATAAATGCTATTAAAATGAGCTTCCTACCACAGTTATTATACCTATTTCAATCTATACCAGTATATGTACCAAAATATTTTTTTTCTAAACTGAACGCTAATATTACTAATTTTGTTTGGGATTATAAATCACATAGAATTAAAAAAGAACACTTATGTAAACCAAAAGATGTCGGGGGACTTTCACTCCCTAATTTTTTGTATTACTATTGGGCAATACATATTAAGAATATAATTTACTGGTTGGATAGTTCAACTCAACAGACAGAATGGATAAAAATGGAGAAAGAGGATTGTTATCCTTGTAATATAGGAACAATCCTCTTCTCCCCGAAAAAAATGAACAATACAATATATAAGAAAAACCCAATTATACAAGATACAATAAGAATATGGAAACAAATAAAATTATCCTTAAAATTAAGAAACCTATCATTGTTAACACCGATAGCGAATAATCCTTTATTTAAACCATCTATGATGGATAAAATATATAATCAATGGGAAAGTTTAGGAATTAAAAGGATCGGGGATAGGTATGAAATGGGAGATTTATTATCATTTCAACAATTACAATTAAAATTTAAACTGAAAAACACTAATTATTTTAAATATTGTCAGATTTGTAATTTTTTGAAGACATGCATACAGGGATATCAAAAAATAACTCCTGATTTACTAGAAGAAGTAATGAATATAAAAGCTGATACACAAAAATTAATATCATATTTATATAATAGTATCTTAAATATAGATTTCCCTGTGAGGTAATTAGAGAAGAGTGGGAACAGGAATTATTGATAAAAATTACGAAGGCTACATGGGAAAAGTATTTGACATACATTCACAAGTGTTCGATTAACGCAAGACATAACCTAATCCAATTTAAAATTTTACATAGATTATATTACTCAAAAACAAGATTAAATAAAATTTATCCAAATATATCGCCCATTTGCGATAAATGTTTAACCCAAGACGCAACTATAACACACTCTTTTGTTTCTTGTATAAAACTTCATGGATTTTGGAGTGATATTTTCGAAATATTTACAAAACTATTTAAGACAAAAATGGAACACAATAATGAATTGATTATATTTGGGGTAATGGAAGACGGGAACAAATTGAGCTCATCTCAAAAGTCAATTTTTAATTATGGTTTAATAATAGCAAAAAAATTAATATTGAAATTTTGGAAAAATACACCAATACCAACGCTCAAAATGTGGATTGCAAGTATGTTGGATACCGCACATCTTGAGGAAATGCGATTCCTTCTAATAGATAAATTTGACCAATTCATAACGAGTTGGTCTCCATTTGTCGTCTTTTTGGAAACGTATGGTGCAAAACAGGTGTAAAAGCTAATCCGTGACTGCGGATGGTGAAGATTATAAATGATCTCCTTCTATTTTCTTTTCTTCTCTTCTCTTCTTTTATTCTCTTTCTTCTATTTTCTATGTCTCAACTTTCTTTTTTCATTCTTTATTTTTCTTTTTCACACACTATATATCTCACATTTTTCTATTTTTCATTATCTAACTTTTTTCTTTTTCTTCGTAATTTCAAATTTTTTTTAAAATAAGAAGCTGTACATAAAAGGTATTATGAAAATGTGATTGTATACAATTGTACTTACTTCTAATAAAATTAAAATATTTAAAAAAATTTTTAAAAAAAACTTATCCCATATTGATTTCTCAACACATTGAAGCTTCGACAACCTTTCCCTTCAATCTTCCTACTACCTGTCTTTAAAAACTCAGCCTTTGTCCTTCATCATGAGGGGAATAGATAGCGTAAATGCAAAGCCTTTTATCCAGGTTAGGGGAATGAAGAACCAGAGGACATAGGTTCAAGGTGAGACGGGAACATTTACTAGAAAGCAGAAGGGCATCATTTTTTACATTACAGTAAAGGAGGTAGGTTTATGGAATGAACTGCCAGAGGAGGTAGTTGAAGCAGGTACTTTAACAACATTTAGACAGTTACATGGATAGGAAAGGTTTAGAGGGATATGGGACAAAGGCAGGCAGGTGGGACTAGTGTAGATGGGACATCTTAGTCGGCATGTGCAAAACAGACCTTTCGGCCCACGGAGTCCGTGCTCACCAACAATCACCCAAACACTAGTTCTATCCTCCACACTAGCGACAATTTACCGAAGCCAATTAACATACAACCTCGCACGTCTTTGGAAACCGGAACACCCGGAAAAAACCCACACGGTCACAGGGAGAACGTACAAACTCCGTACAGACAGCACCCGTAGTCACCTGAACCAGGGTGTCGGGCACTGTAAGGCAGTCGCTTTGCCACTGTGCCTTCCCAGTATCTTCAACATTAGCTTCAGGATCTGCAAACTTATCACATTCTGACCTCGGGATCTTTACAACAGCCAGGAATGGAAAACCTCTGTGTGTTCTCTGTCTTTCTCAGAGGTGTTGGCGATGTTAGAAGAGTCCTTATCATTGCACCCACTTGGACGAACTGACTCAACCTTGTCTGGGACTGGTCCCAGTGTGTTCCGGTCAATGTGACCTGGTGACACCCAGCACACTCAGTTTGAGAAATATTCTAGTAATCAGGACATTTGGGGTGCTGAATATCAGAAATATCACTGAACAAAAAGTTCCTACTTTACCAGTCTTCTTCCCGTGCAGCCTCAAGCAGAAACAAAACTTTGTTTAAGAAGGAAATGCAGATGCTGGAAAATCGAAGGTAGACAAAAGTGCTGGAGAAACTCAGCGGGTGCAGCAGCATCTATGGAGCGAAGGAAATAGGCAACGTTTCGGGCCGAAACCCTTCTTCAGTAGAAAAAATCCTTTTACCTGCTTCCTATTGACTCTCTGCCGGTCTTGTGTCTGGGGCTCAGATCCCAGCTGTTTAATAGCTGGACGTTATCTCCAACATCTGATAAGAGATTGCCAACCAGTGCAAATTCCATCTTTCCTAGCGTGTGTCAGGCTGGAGTCAAGGATAAACATTTTTCAGTGTTTGTGTCCAGCAAACATTTGCGGGAAATTGACACAAAACGTCACCCATTCCTTCTCTCTGAGCCGTTGACTTACGCCAGCTTTTTTTGTCTAACTTTGGTTTAAACCAGCATCTGCAGTTCCTTCCTACACAGTTGAATTCCCCCACCTGATTTAACAGTTTTCCAAGTAATATAAGCAAGGAATAAATGTCAATTTTGACGAAACCATACTTTGTAAAATGCCTGGTCATGTTCTAATCTCTGGGCTTGTGGAACACACACAAAAGATCAAAGCATGTTTGTAACAGTGAGATGGTCATTCTGTGTCTCAATTTTATCTTGAATGTTCCAGGACTCAGATACACCTAAGATCCATTCCTAGACTTGAGTACAACTGTTGCCACACCTCCAGTCTCCAGACTCTAGTTCACAATTGATCCAAAAGTTGCTTGTACATGAAATCTTGTACAAAACAAAGCTTTTCACTGTAACCTTACCTCAGTACACGTGACAACAATAAACTAAAGTAACATTTCAATTTCAAGAGCAGGAAATGTTGCCTTTCGTATTTTTTGTCAACATGACAGTTTTTTTTCCGTCTGAAGAAGGGTCTCAACCCGAAACCTTTTTTAGTTTTTACGTTTCGAGATACAGTACTAAAAAAGGCCCTTCAGCCCACCGAGTCCACGCCGACCAGCGACACCCCCACACTAACACTATCCTACACACACGAGGGACAATTTTACCAAAGCCAATTAACCTACAAATCTGAACGTGTTTGGAGTTTGGGATGAAACACGAGCACCCGGAGAAAACCCACACGGTCACAGGGAAAATGTCCAAACTCCTTGCCGACAGTCCACACGGTGGCATTCGGATAGAGTTGCTGCCTTACAGCGCTTGCAGCGGCAGAGACCAGGTTTCAATCCTGACTACGGGTGCTGTCTGTACGGAGTTTGTATCTTCTCCCCGTGATTTGCGTGGGTTTTCTCCGAGATCTTCGGTTGCTTCCGACACTCCAAAGACGTACAGGTTTGTAGGTAAATTATCCCTAGTGTGTGTAGGATGGTGTTAATGTGCGGGGATCGGTGGTCGGCACGGACCCGGTGAGCCAAATGGCCTGTTTCCGCGCTGTATCTCTAAAACTAAATCAAATGCACCCGTAGTCAGGATCGAACCGGGTCTTGGCCAGCAACTCTACAGCTGTGCCACTGTGACATCACCTATTCCATTTCTCCAGAGATGCTACCTGAGGCGATGAGTTACTCCAGCTGTTTGTGTCGAGCTTGATGTTTTTATTGATCTGCCTAGAAGTCATTGGGTCAACACCAGCGACATTTTCTTTTGATGCCGTTCCCTGTTATTAGGCATGATGCCTTGAGGAGCCCCGTCCACACAGCTCCAGCATACATGTACCTCTGTAGAGCTCTAGTGTCCAACATCACCTCCATTACCCAGCTCAGCAGCAGTCTGAATAGATTAGTTTAGTTTAGATTAGAGGTACAGCGCAGAAACAGGCCCTTCGGCCCACCCAGGCCACTACGACCAGCGATCCCCGCACATTAACACCATCCTACACACACTAGGGCCAATTTACACTTCTCCCAAGCCAATTAACCTGCAAACCTGTACTTTGGAGTGGGGGCAGGAAACCGAAGATCTCAGAGAAAACCCATGCGGTCACGGGCCGAACATGCAAACTCCGTGCAGACAGCTCGGGATCGAACACAGTCTCTGGTGCTGCCAGTGCAGTAAGGCAGCAACTCTGCCGCTACACCACCGTGCCGCCCAAACTAGGGAGATCGGAAACCAAATCTATCTTCAAAACATTTTATCAGGCGTGAACTAAAATGGAAATTGCTCCTAGATCGCAGTAGAATCTTCTTCTTGTGTATGGCGTGCACAGCCTAAAGTTGTAGTTCAACTTGTTCTATTTGATCTTGTTTGTGGACGTCGGGTTGATTGCATTAGTTGAAACAGGGTAGACCACATGAAGGTTGCAATCTCCCACCCGCAGTAGAAGCTGAACCATCATTAGTAACATTTTGAATGAAAATTAATTTTGAATTGATGAAATATGGAAAAGACAATTCAGAGTTTAGATCAAACACGCATTGTTTAATAGTAATTTTCAATTAGAATAAAGTTCTACAAGGCATAATGTCTGAAGGAGGGTCTCAACCCAAAACTCCCCCCCCCCCCCCCCACCCCCACCCCCACCCTGTGGAGAAACAGTTCATCAATAACAGCAGCTCGTATATTTCTCGTAGGGTCTCCGCAAAGAGCATCTCTCCTCGGCCATTCTTCAATTTTCTCGGTGTTGCCCGCGATTGGGTGGTTAAAGGTGGGGGTGCCGGGTCTCATCACGGCAGCGGTACTGTTTAATGTTTTTGTGGATTGACACCAGCGCATCATGTATTTTGGCGTAGGCTTCACTGCCAAGTTCTTCATGCAGGTCTTTACCAACAGAAACCAATATTGATTGGAGCACATCAAGCGTGTTACTAATGTGTTGGCCAAGGATGTGATTTGACCACATCAGTTCCAATGCCACCACCTGAATAGGGAGCGTGTAAAAGGTAAATAGTCTCCACTTGTAGTCCGGACCTGGCAGCTTCCTTCTACAGAGGGTTAAAAGACAATGAGGTAAACATTAAGAAAGGACACACAAGCACGGCTTAGTTTAGTTGAGTTATACAGCATGGAAACAGGCCCTTCGGCCCACCGGCCAACCAGCGATCTCCGTACACTAACACTATCCCACACCCACTAGGGACGATTTGCAATTAAATCGACCAAGCGTCTTAAATAAAATGACGAAGCGCCCAAACACCTGTACGTTTTTGGAATGTGGGATGAAACCAGAGCACCCAGAGAAAACCCACGCAGGTCGCGGGGAGCACGTACAAAGTACGTACAACATCCATAGTCAGGATCGAACCTGGGTCTCTGGTGCTGTAAAGCAGCAACTCTACTGCGGCGCCACCGTGCCGACCATTCAAACCAGTGTTTAGGCTTCTATACAAACCCTTCTGGATCCTCAACCAGTCTGAATTCCTCCAACAGTTTGATCCTGAAAATCACTTCTTATACATTAAGCAATGTTTATCGTTATCATCTTTCACAACCGTAGGATAGCCCAAGGAATTTGAAAATCAATAAATAGAATATTTTTGAAGTGCACTCTGTTTAAAAAGTGGTCCCAATTTGCACATGATAGGGCCCCAAAATAGTCGTGCCACAGCCTGCAGTTCCCCAGTTCAGTTCAGCTTAGTTTATTGTCACGTGTACCGAGGTACAGTGGAAAGCTTTTGTTGCGTGCTACCCAGTCAGCCTTGTTATGAACATCACATTCGACCAATTTATTTATTTATTTAAAGTAACATATGCAATGGTTCAAGGGGAACATAGAACAATGCAACAGTGCAGGAACAGGCCCTTTGGCCCAAAATGTGTGCTTTGAACAGGATGCCAAGTTCAACTAATCTCCTCTGCCTACATGTGATCCATATCCCTGCAGTTCCTGCACATTCGTTCATGTGCCTATCTAAAAGCCTCTTAAACATCATTATCATATCAATAATAATAACTATAATAATAATAATATCTCCCACAATCACCCTTGCAGTGCATTCCAGACACACACCACTCTGTGTAAAGACCTTGCCCCTTTAATCTTTGCCCCTCCTGTGTGTGCGTTTGTGGGGGGGGGGGTGGTTAGTGTGAGTGAGTGTGTGCGCATGTGTGTGGGGGGTGGTTAGTGTGTGTGTGTGTGCGCGTGTGTGTCCGTGTGTGTGGGGGGTTGTTATTGTGTGTGTGTGTGTGCGCGTGTGTGTGGAGGTGGTTAGTGTGTGTGTGTGTGGGGGGGGGTGGTTAGTGTGTGTGCGTGTGTGCGGGGGTGGTTAGTGTGTGTGCGTGTGTGTGGGGGGTGGTTAGTGTGTGTGTGTGTGTGAGTGTGTGAGTGTGAGTGTGAGTGTGAGTGTGAGTGTGAGTGTGTGTGTGAGTGTGTGTGTGTGTGTGTGTGTGTGTGTGTGTGTGTGTGTGTGTGTGTGTGTGAGTGTGAGTGTGTGTGTGTGTGTGTGTGTGGGGGGTGGTCAGTGTGTGTGTGTGTGTGTGTGTGTGTGTGTGTGTGTGTGTGTGTGTGTGTGTGTGTGTGTGTGTGTGTGTGTGTGTGTGTGTGTGTGTGTGTGAGTGTGAGTGTGAGTGTGTGTGTGTGTGTGTGTGTGTGTGGGGGGTGGTCAGTGTGTGTGTGTGTGTGTGTGTGTGTGTGTGTGTGTGTGTGTGTGTGTGTGTGTGTGTGTGTGTGTGTGTGTGTGTGTGTGTGTGTGTGTGTGTGACGCCGCCACCCCCCCCCCCCTCTGCAACCAATCCTTGAGGGGACGGGACCCAATGGGTCCCACTTGATCGAGTTTTATATAATTTTATCAGCTCCCCTCAGCCTCCGTAGATCCAGTGAAACCAATCCATGTTGGCCCAAGCTCTCCTCATTAGATTACTCTCTAATCCAGGATGGGCCTTGACCCGAAACGTCGCCAATTCCTTCTCTCCATAGATGCTACCTCACCCGCTGAGTTTCTCCAGCATTTTGTGTCAGCCTTCTGTTAAACCTCTTCTGCACCTTCTCCAAAGCCTTCATAGCCTCCTAAATAACTTTTCACAACTTTTATGCAGGAATTGTTACCCTAAAAATACTCTATAACTTTAAATATCCATCATCCTTTGCGCAAGTGTGATTCAGGACACTGAGAGAAGATATCGCTCCTCCTGGAGTCATAGTCGTAGTGTGATACCGTGTGGAAACAGGCCCTTCGGTCCAACTTGCAAACACCGGCCAACAATGTCCCAGCTACACTAGTCCCACTTACCTGCACTTGGTCCATATCCCTCCCAACCTGTCCTATCCATGTACCTCTCCAACTGTCTTTTAAACGATGGGATAGTCCCAGCCTCAACTACCTTCTCCGACAGCTTGTTCCGTACACCCACCATCCTTTGTGTGAAAATGTTACCCCTTGGATTCCTATTAAATCTTTTCCCCTTCATCTTTAACCTATGTCCTCTGGTCCTCGATTCCCCTAATCTGTGCAATACATTGAATGGCGGTGCTGGCTTGAAGGGCCGAACAGCCTACTCCTGCACCTATTGCCTATTGTCGATTAAACCAGATGGCAACAAGGTCGCTTAAAGCAACAAGTTCCAGATCACTTTGAACACTTACAAAAATTCTCTGAACAAAGGGAAACTGGACAATTTTTCGCAGGAAACGTCCACAATTTCTATCCCGATCTTTTGCAAATCCCAAAAAGGTGTCTGCCATTCCATTGAATCTTCCCCCGGACTCTTATCTGCAAGAAAAACCTTGTGTCTTCAGGTGGGTACGGAAGGTCCCTTGCCCCTGTTCTGTAGAAGAACAAGGAGGTTGTGAAGAAGACCAAGGAGGGTCTGAAAAAAACAAGGCAGTTCTTCCTGTTGCTCAGGCAATACTTGAGCTCTCTCTCTCTCACCATCAGATGAGCAGTTACCTGCTCCCCCTCACCTTGATGTGCCACCAATTGTTAATTCGCTTGGAACGAATGTAAAATTGTCCCTGATGTGTGTAGGATAGTATTAATGTGCGGGTATCGCTAGACGGTGCGGACAAGGTGGGCTGAAGGCCCTGTTTCCGCGCTGTATCTCTAAACTAAACTAAACTGCTCCCTTCATCAATAGATGCTACAAATTGAAAGACAATGAGGGCAACCAATACTGGCGATTTAGTGCGTTCACATTTTTCCGTGTGCTTTTTCATGATTGTGTTTAGTTTAGTTTGAAGAGTTGTCTTCTGTACCTGTAACCAGCAAGAGCACCAAAGCAACAGTGAATATCTTCATGATGGTGTCAGGCCCTCAACTCTCTGTAAAGGCTGCAGAAATCAATGGATATAAACATTACCGTTCATTGAGTACACAATTCATTACCATAAAGGTTGATATTTAAATCTTGAGGTTTATTTCTGGAGTCGAGCGCGAGTAATTAGCGATGCTCTAAGACTTGGACAAACAATAAACCATTTTTTCCACTTTCCTTGGGTTCATTTCCTCATATTATCATTTTTAATGTTCTCTTTACCACTCACCTTTTAACTTATCCCATATTGATTTCATAAAATTTCATTGTATGCAGACGATATTTTGTTATATATAACAAATTCACAAACGAGCATACCAAATTTATTAAATTTAATAGAGGAATTTGGGTCCTTTTCTGGATATAGAATAAACTGGAACAAAAGTGAAATCATGACGTTAAAACCTCAAGAATCCACACACTTATTGAAATTCCCCTTTAAAATAGCAACAGAAAAATTCAAATATTTGGGTATTCAGATTACTAGAAAACATAAAGCTTTATTCAATGCCAATTTTGTACCCTTAATAAATAAACTTAATATAATGATAACATTTTGGAAAACACTCCCTTTATCATTAATAGGCAGAATAAATGCTATTAAAATGAGCTTCCTACCACAGTTATTATACCTATTTCAATCTATACCAGTATATGTACCAAAATATTTTTTTTCTAAACTGAACGCTAATATTACTAATTTTGTTTGGGATTACAAATCACATAGAATTAAAAAAGAACACTTATGTAAACCAAAAGATGTCGGGGGACTTTCACTCCCTAATTTTTTGTATTACTATTGGGCAATACATATTAAGAATATAATTTACTGGTTGGATAGTTCAACTCAACAGACAGAATGGATAAAAATGGAGAAAGAGGATTGTTATCCTTGTAATATAGGAACAATCCTCTTCTCCCCGAAAAAAATGAACAATACAATATAAGAAAAACCCAATTATACAAGATACAATAAGAATATGGAAACAAATAAAATTATCCTTAAAAGTAAGAAACCTATCATTGTTAACACCGATAGCGAATAATCCTTTATTTAAACCATCTATGATGGATAAAATATATAATCAATGGGAAAGTTTAGGAATTAAAAGGATCGGGGATAGGTATGAAATGGGAGATTTATTATCATTTCAACAATTACAATTAAAATTTAAACTGAAAAACACTAATTATTTTAAATATTGTCAGATTTGTAATTTTTTGAAGACATGCATACAGGGATATCAAAAAATAACTCCTGATTTACTAGAAGAAGTAATGAATATAAAAGCTGATACACAAAAATTAATATCATATTTATATAATAGTATCTTAAATATAGATTTCCCTGTGAGGTAATTAGAGAAGAGTGGGAACAGGAATTATTGATAAAAATTACGAAGGCTACATGGGAAAAGTATTTGACATACATTCACAAGTGTTCGATTAACGCAAGACATAACCTAATCCAATTTAAAATTTTACATAGATTATATTACTCAAAAACAAGATTAAATAAAATGTATCCAAATATATCTCCCATTTGCGATAAATGTTTAACCCAAGACGCAACTATAACACACTCTTTTGTTTCTTGTATAAAACTTCATGGATTTTGGAGTGATATTTTCAAAATATTTACAAAACTATTTAAGACAAAAATGGAACACAATAATGAATTGATTATATTTGGGGTAATGGAAGACGGGAACAAATTGAGCTCATCTCAAAAGTCAATTTTTAATTATGGTTTAATAATAGCAAAAAAATTAATATTGAAATTTTGGAAAAATACACCAATACCAACGCTCAAAATGTGGATTGCAAGTATGTTGGATACCGCACATCTTGAGGAAATGCGATTCCTCCTAATAGATAAATTTGACCAATTCATAACGAGTTGGTCTCCATTTGTCGTCTTTTTGGAAACGTATGGTGCAAAACAGGTGTAAAAGCTAATCCGTGACTGCGGATGGTCAAGATTATAAATGATCTCCTTCTATTTTCTTTTCTTCTCTTCTCTTCTTTTATTCTCTTTCTTCTATTTTCTATGTCTCAACTTTCTTTTTTCATTCTTTATTTTTCTTTTTCACACACTATATATCTCACATTTTTCTATTTTTCATTATCTAACTTTTTTCTTTTTCTTCGTAATTTCAAATTTTTTTTAAAATAAGAAGCTGTACATAAAAGGTATTATGAAAATTTGATTGTATACAATTGTACTTACTTCTAATAAAATTAAAATATTTTAAAAAAATTAAAAAAAAACTTATCCCATATTGATTTCTCAACACATTGAAGCTTCGACAACCTTTCCCTTCAATCTTCCTACTACCTGTCTTTAAAAACTCAGCCTTTGTCCTTCATCATGAGGGGAATAGATAGCGTAAATGCAAAGCCTTTTATCCAGGGTAGGGGAATGAAGAACCAGAGGACATAGGTTTAAGGTGAGATGGGAACATTTACTAGAAAGCAGAAGGGCATCATTTTTTACATTACAGTAAAGGAGGTAGGTTTATGGAATGAACTGCCAGAGGAGGTAGTTGAAGCAGGTACTTTAACAACATTTAGACAGTTACATGGATAGGAAAGGTTTAGAAGGATATGGGGCAAAGGCAGGCAGGTGGGACTAGTGTAGATGGGACATCTTAGTCGGCATGTGCAAAACAGACCTTTCGGCCCACGGTGTCCGTGTTGACCAACAATCACCCAAACACTAGTTCTATCCTCCACACTAGCGACAATTTACCGAAGCCAATTAACATACAACCTCGCACGTCTTTGGAAACCGGAACACCCGGAAAAAACCCACACGGTCACAGGGAGAACGTACAAACTCCGTACAGACAGCACCCGTAGTCACCTGAACCAGGGTGTCGGGCACTGTAAGGCAGTCGCTTTGCCACTGTGCCTTCCCAGTATCTTCAACATTAGCTTCAGGATCTGCAAACTTATCACATTCTGACCTTGGGATCTTTACAACAGCCAGGAATGGAAAACCTCTGTGTGTTCTCTGTCTTTCTCAGAGGTGTTGGCGATGTTAGAAGAGTCCTTATCATTGCACCCACTTGGACGAACTGACTCAACCTTGTCTGGGACTGGTCCCAGTGTGTCCCGGTCAATGTGACCTGGTGACACCCAGCACACTCAGTTTGAGAAATATTCTGGTAATCAGGACATTTGGGGTGCTGAATATAAGAAATATCACTGAACAAAAAGTTCCTACTTTACCAGTCTTCTTCCCGTGCAGCCTCAAGCAGAAACAAAACTTTGTTTAAGAAGGAAATGCAGATGCTGGAAAATCGAAGGTAGACAAAAGTGCTGGAGAAACTCAGCGGGTGCAACAGCATCTATGGAGCGAAGGAAATAGGCAACGTTTCGGGCCGAAACCCTTCTTCAGTGGGAAAAAACCCTCTTACCTGCTTGCTATTGACTCTCTGCCGGTCTTGTGTCTGGGGCTCAGATCCCAGCTGTTTAATAGCTGGACGTTATCTCCCACATCTGATAAGAGATGGCCAACCAGTGCAAATTCCATCTTTCCTAGCGTGCGTCAGGCTGGAGTCAAGGATAAACATTTTTCAGTTTTTGTGTCCAGCAAACATTTGCGCGAAATTGACACAAAAAGTTGGCGTAACTCAGTCTGAAGAAAGGTCTTGACCCAACACGTCACCCATTCCTTCTCTCCAGAGATGCTGTCTGACCCGCTGACTTACTCCAGCTTTTTTTGTCTATCTTTGGTTTAAATCAGCATCTGCAGTTCCTTCCTACGCAGTTGAATCCACCCACCTGATTTTGCCAAGTAATATAAGCAAGGAATAAAAGTCAATTTTTACGAAACCCTACTTTGTAAAATGCCTGGTCATGTTCTAATCTCTGGGCTTGTGGAACACACACAAAAGGTCAAAGCATGTTTGTAACAGACAGATGGTCATTCTGTGTCTCAATTTTATCTTGAACGTTCCAGGACTCAGATACACCTAAGATCCATTCCTAGACTTGAGTACAACTGTTGCCACACCTCCAGTCTCCAGACTCTAGTTCACAACTGATCCAAACGTTGCTTGTACATGAAATCTTGTACAAAACAAAGCTTTTCACTGTAACCTTACCTCAGTACACGTGACAACAATAAACTAAAGTAACATTTCAATTTCAAGAGCAGGAAATGTTGCCTTTCGTATTTTTTGTCAACATGACGGGTTTTTTTCCGTCTGAAGAAGGGTCTCAACCCGAAACCTTTTTAGTTTTTACGTTTAGAGATACAGTGCTAAAAAAGGCCCTTCAGCCCACCGAGTCCACGCCGACGAGCGACCCCCCCACACTAACACTATCCTACACACACGAGGGACAATTTTACCAAAGCCAATTAGCCTACAAATCTGAACGTCTTTGGAGTGTGGGATGAAACCAGAGCACCCGGAGAAAACCCACACGGTCACAGGGAAAATGTACAAACTCCTTGCCGACAGTCCACATGGTGGCATTGGGGTAGAGTTGCTGCCTTACAGCGCTTGCAGCGGCAGAGACCAGGGTTCAATCCTGACTACGGGTGCTGTCTGTACGGAGTTTGTATCTTCTCCCCGTGACTTGCGTGGGTTTTCTCCGAGATCTTCGGTTGCTTCCGACACTCCAAAGACGTACAGGTTTGTAGGTAAATTATCCCTAGTGTGTGTAGGATGGTGTTAATGTGCGGGGATCGGTGGTCGGCGCAGACCCGGTGAGCCGAATGGCCTGTTTCCCGCGCTGTATCTCTAAAACTATATCAAATGCACCCGTAGTCAGGATCGAACTGGGTCTTGGCCACGAATTCTACAGCTGTGCCACTGTGACATCACCTATTCCATTTCTCCTGAGATGCTACCTGAGGCGATGAGTTACTCCAGCTGTTTGTGTCGAGCTTGATGTTTTTATTGATCTGCCTAGAAGTCATTGGGTCAACACCAGCGACATTTTCTTTTGATGCCGTTCCCTGTTATTAGGCATGATGCCTTGAGGAGCCCTGTCCACACAACTCCAGCATACATGTACCTCTGTAGAGCTCTAGTGTCCAACATCACCTCCATTACCCAGCTCAGCAGCAGTCTGAATAGATTAGTTTCGTTTAGATTAGAGGTACAGCGCAGAAACAGGCCCTTCGGCCCACCCAGTCCACTACGACCAGCGATCCCCGCACATTAACACCATCCTACACACACTAGGGCCAATTTACACTTCTCCCAAGCCAATTAACCTGCAAATCTGTAGTGGGGGCAGGAAACCGAAGATCTCAGAGAAAACCCATGCGGTCACGGGGCGAACATGCAAACTCCGTGCAGACAGCTCGGGATCGAACCCAGTCTCTGGTGCTGCCAGTGCAGTAAGGCAGCAACTCTACCGCTACACCACCGTGCCGCCCAAACTAGGGAGATCGGAAACCAAATCCATCTTCAAAAACATTTTATCAGGCGTGAACTAAATTGGGAATTGCTCCTAGATCGCAGTAGAATCTTCTTCTTGTGTATGGCGTGCACAGCCTAAAGTTGTAGTTCAACTTGTTCTATTTGATCTTGTTTGTGGACGTCGGGTTGATTGCATTAGTTGAAACAGGGTAGACCACATGAAGGTTGCAATCTCCCACCCGCAGTAGAAGCTGAACCATCATTAGTAACATTTTTAATGAAAATTAATTTTGAATTGATGAAATATGGAAAAGACAATTCAGAGAGATTTAGATCAAAGACGCATTGTTTAATAGTAATTTTCAATTAAAATAAAGTTGTACAAGGCATTATGTCTGAAGAAGGGTCTCAACCCAAAACTCCCCCCCCCCCCCCCACCGCGCGTTGGGGGGAACAAACCCAGTGGGTCTGCACTTGGTCTAGTACTTTATAAAAATTGTAATTCAAATCAAATCAGCAATTCAGTTTGCTACATTAAAGACAGCAGCAAACCCTGTGGAGAAACAGTTCATCAATAACAGCAGCT
>JAXLNO010001649.1:0-7500 GCA_038087875.1 Malacoraja senta | reverse complement strand
TTCTGTTAAACCTCTTCTGCACCTTCTCCAAAGCCTTCACAGCCTCCTAAATAACTTTTCACAACTTTTATGCAGGAATTGTTACCCTAAAAATACTCAATAACTTTAAATATCCATCATCCTTTGCGCAAGTGTGATTCAGGACACTGAGAGAAGATATCACTCCTCCTGGAGTCATAGAGTCGTAGTGTGATACAGTGTGGAAACAGGCCCTTCGGTCCAACTTGCAAACACCGGCCAACACTGTCCCAGCTACACTAGTCCCACTTACCTGCGCTTGGTCCATATCCCTCCCAACCTGTCCTATCCATGTACCTGTCTAACTGTCTTTTAAATGATGGGATAGTCCCAGCCTCAACTACCTCCTCCGACAGCTTGTTCCGTACACCCACCATCCTTTGTGTGAAAAGGTTACCCCTCGGATTCCTATTAAATCTTTTCCCCTTCATCTTTACCCTATGTCCTCTGGTCCTCGATTCCCCTAATCTGTGCAATAGACTCTGTGCATCTACCCGATCTATTCCTCTCATGATTTTGTAAACTTCCATTTCATTCCACTCTCTGGCTTCTCTGGACAACCCCTTATTTTTGAACTCTCATCCTTGGCCTTAGTTTTTCCACATCCAACCTCTCAAAAACCTTTAATAAAATTATTAACTTAACACAATAAACTATACAACAGTGCTATTAAACAACATTTTTGGTCAGGTCATATTGTGACAGAGGCCAGAACCAGGGGCCACAGTTTAAGAATAAGGGGTAAGCCATTTAGAACAGAGATGAGGAAACACTTTTTCACACAGAGAGTTGTGAGTCTGTAGAATTCTCTGCCTCAGAGGGCGGTGGAGGCCGGTTCTCTGGAAATTTTCAAGGGAGAGCTAGATAGGGCTCTTGAAGATAGCGTAATCAGGGGATATGGGGAGCAGGAACGGGGTACTGATTATGGATGATCAGCCAGGATCACATTGAATGGCGGTGCTGGCTTGAAGGGCCGAACAGCCTACTCCTGCACCTATTGCCTATTGTCGATTAGCCCAGATGGCAACAAGGTCGGTTAAAGCAACAAGTTAAAGATCAGTTTGAATACTTACGAAAATTCTCTGAACAAAGTAAAACGGGATAATTGTTCCCAGGAAACGTACAACATTTCGATCCCGATTTCTAGCAAATACCAAAAAGGTGTCTCCGAATCCGTTGAATATTCCCCCGGACTCTTATCTGCAGGGATGGCTGCACCCTGCGATCCTATGGAGAAACATTGGAAAACACTGAGAGGCACGAGAATCCAGGCTGTTGCTATAGTCTTTTGGAAGAGAAGAAAAACCTTGTGTCTTCAGGTGGGTACGGAAGGTCCCTTGCCCCTGTTCTGTAGAAGAACAAGGAGGTTGTGAAGAAGACCAAGGAGGGTCTGAAGAAAACAAGGCAGTTCTTCCTGTTGCTCAGGCAATACTTGAGCTCTCTCTCTCTCTCACCATCAGATGAGCAGTTACCTGCCCCCCCGCACCTTGATGTGCCACCAATTGTTAATTCGCTTGGAACGAATGTAAAATTGTCCCTGATGTGTGTAGGATAGTATTAATGTGCGGGGATCGCTGGTTGGTGCGGACAAGGTGGGCTGAAGGCCCTGTTTCCGCGCTGTATCTCTAAACTGAACTAAACTGCTCGGTTCATCAATAGATGCTACAAATTGAAAGACAATGAGGGCAACCAATACTGGCGATTTAGTGCGTTCACATTTTTCCGTGTGCTTTTTCATGATTGTGTTTAGGTTAGTTTGAAGAGTTTGTCTTCTGTACCTGTAACCAGCAAGAGCACCAAAGCAACAGTGAATATCTTCATGATGGTGTCAGGTCCTCAACTCTCTGTAAAGGCTGCAGAAATCAATGGATATAAACATTACCGTTCATTGAGTACACAATTCATTACCAAAAAGGTTGATATTTAAATCTTGAAGTTTATTTCTGGAGTCGAGCGCGAGTAATTAGCGATGCTCTAAGACTCGGACAAACAATAAACCATTTTTTCCACTTTCCTTGGGTTCATTTCCTCATATTATCATTTTTAATGTTCTCTTTACCACTCACCTTTTAACTTATCCCATATTGATTTCTCAACACATTGAAGCTTCGACAACCTTTCCCTTCAATCTTCCTAATACCTGTCTTTAAAAACTCAGCCTTTGTCCTTCATCATGAGGGGAATAGATAGCGTAAATGCAAAGCCTTTTATCCAGGGTAGGGGAATGAAGAACCAGAGGACATAGGTTTAAGGTGAGACGGGAACATTTACTGGAAAGCAGAAGGGCATCATTTTTTACATTAAAGGAGGTAGGTTTATGGAATGAACAGCCAGAGGAGGTAGTTGAAGCAGGTACTTTAACAACATTTAGACAGTTACATGGATAGGAAAGGTTTAGAGGGATATGGGGCAAAGGCAGGCTGGTGGGACTAGTGTAGATGGGACATCTTAGTCGGCATGTGCAAAACAGACCTTTCGGCCCACGGAGTCCGTGCTGACCAACAATCACCCAAACACTAGTTCTATCCTCCACATTAGCGACAATTTACCGAAGCCAATTAACATACAACCTCGCACGTCTTTGGAAACCGGAACACCCGGAAAAAACCCACACGGTCACAGGGAGAACGTACAAACTCCGTACAGACAGCACCCGTAGTCACCTGAACCAGGGTGTCGGGCGCTGTAAGGCAGTCGCTTTGCCACTGTGCCTTCCCAGTATCTTCAACATTAGCTTCAGGATCTGCAAACTTATCAGACCTCGGGATCTTTGCAACAGCCAGGAATGGAAAACCTCTGTGTGTTCTCTATCTTTCTCAGAGTTGTTGACGATGTTAGAAGAGTCCTTATCATTGCACCCACTTGGACGAACTGACTCAACCTTGTCTGGGACTGGTCCCAGTGTGTCCCGGTCAATGTGACCTGGTGACACCCAGCACACTCAGTTTGAGAAATATTCTGGTAATCAGGACATTTGGGGTGCTGAATATCAGAAATATCACTGAACAAAAAGTTCCTACTTTACCAGTCTTCTTCCCGTGCAGCCTCAAGCAGAAACAAAACTTTGTTTAAGAAGGAAATGCAGATGCTGGAAAATCGAAGGTAGACAAAAGTGCTGGAGAAACTCAGCGGGTGCAGCAGCATCTATGGAGCGAAGGAAATAGGCAACGTTTCGGGCCGAAACCCTTCTTCAGTAGAAAAAACCCTCTTACCTGCTTGCTATTGACTCTCTGCCGGTCTTGTGTCTGGGGCTCAGATCCCAGCTGTTTAATAGCTGGACGTTATCTCCCACATCTGATAAGAGATGGCCAACCAGTGTAAATTCCATCTTTCCTAGCGTGCGTCAGGCTGGAGTCAAGGATAAACATTTTTCAGTGTTTGTGTCCAGCAAACATTTGCGGAAAATTGTCACAAAAAGTTGGCGTAACTCAGTCTGAAGAAAGGTCTTGACCCGAAACGTCACCCATTCCTTCTCTCCGAGCCGCTGACTTACTCCAGCTTTTTTTGTCTAACTTTGGTTTAAACCAGCATCTGCAGTTCCTTCCTACACAGTTGAATTCCCCCACCTGATTTTACAGTTTTCCAAGCAATATAAGCAAGGAATAAATGTCAATTTTGACGAAACCCTACTTTGTAAAATGCCTGGTCATGTTCTAATCTCTGGGCTTGTGGAACACACACAAAAGGTCAAAGCATGTTTGTAACAGTGAGATGGTCATTCTGTGTCTCAATTTTATCTTGAATGTTCCAGGACTCAGATACACCTAAGATCCATTCCTAGACTTGGGTACAACTGTTGCCACACCTCCAGTCTCCAGACTCTAGTTCACAACTGATCCAAAAGTTGCTTGTACATGAAATCTTGTACAAAACAAAGCTTTTCACTGTAACCTTACCTCAGTACACGTGACAACAATAAACTAAAGTAACATTTCAATTTCAAGAGCAGGAAATGTTGCCTTTCGTATTTTTTGTCCACATGACTGGACATTAAGAAAGGACACACAAACACGCCTTAGTTTAGTTGAGTTATACAGCATGGAAACAGGCACTTCGGCCCATAGGCCAACCAGCGATCCCCATACACTAACACTATCCCACACCCACCAGGGACGATTTGCAATTAAATCGACCAAGCGTCTTAAATAAAATGACGAAGCGCCCAAACACCTGTACATTTTTGGAATGTGGGATGAAACCAGAGCACCCAGAGAAAACCCACGCAGGTCACGGGGAGCACGTACAAAGTACGTACAACATCCATAGTCAGGATCGAACCTGGGTCTCTGGTGCTGTAAAGCAGCAACTCTACTGCTGCGCCACCGTGCCGCCCAATCAAACCAGTGTTTAGGCTTCTATACAAACCCTTCTGGATTCTCAACCAGTCTGAATTCCCCTAACAGTTTGATCCTGAAAATCACTTCTTATACATTAAGCAATGTTTATCGTTATCATCTTTCACAACCGTAGGATAGCCCAAGGAACTTGAAAATCAATAAATAGAATATATTTCAAGTGCACTCTGTTTAAAAAGTGGTCACAATTGGCACATGATAGGGCCCCAAAATAGTCGTGCCACAGCCTGCAGTTCCCCAGTTCAGTTCAGTTTAGTTTATTGTCACGTGTGCCGAGGTACAGTGGAAAGCTTTTGTTGCGTGCTACCCAGTCAGCCTTGTTATGAACATCACATTCGACCAATTTATTTATTTATTTAAAGTAACATATGAAATGGTTCAAGGGGAACACAGAACAATGCAACAGTGCAGGAACAGGCCCTTTGGCCCAAAATGTGTGCTTTGAACAGGATGCCAAGTTCAACTAATCTCCTCTGCCTACATGTGATCCATATCCCTGCGGTTCCTGCACATTCGTTCATGTGCCTATCTAAAAGCCTCTTAAACATCAATATCATATCAATAATAATAACTATAATAATAATAATATCTCCCACAATCACCCTTGGCAGTGCATTCCAGACACACACCACTCTGTGTAAAGACCTTGCCCCTTTAATCTTTGCCCCTCCTGTGTGTGCGTGTGTGGGGGGGGTGGGTGGTTAGTGTGTGTGAGTGTGTGCGCATGTGTGTGGGGGGTGGTTAGTGTGTGTGTGTGTGTGTGTGTGTGTGCGCGTGTGTGTCCGTGTGTGTGGAGGTGGTTTGTGTTTGTGTGTGTGTGTGTGTGTGCATGTGTGTGCGTGTGTGTGTGTGTGTGGGGGGTGTGGTTAGTGTGTGTGCGTGGTGGTTAGTGTGTGTGCGTGTGTGTGTGTGTGCGTGTGTGCGTGTGTGTGTGTGTGTGTGTGTGTGGGGGGGGTGGTTAGTGTGTGTGCGTGGTGGTTAGTGTGTGTGCGTGTGTGCGTGTGTGCGTGTGTGCGCGTGTGTGCGCGTGTGTGCGTGTGTGTGCGTGTGTGTGCGTGTGTGTGTGTGTGTGTGTGTGTGTGTG
The DNA here is from genome assembly GCA_038087875.1 of Malacoraja senta. NCBI lineage: Eukaryota > Metazoa > Chordata > Chondrichthyes > Rajiformes > Rajidae > Malacoraja > Malacoraja senta. The sequence goes on along the minus strand of JAXLNO010001649.1, from coordinate 2,043 downwards.
TGTGTGTGTGTGTGTGACGCCGCCCCCCCCCCACCCCCCCCTCTCTGTAACCAATCATTGAGGGTGTGTGTGGAGGTGGTTAGTGTGTGTGTGTGTGTGTGTGTGTGTGTGTGTGTGTGTGTGTGTGTGTGTGTGTGTGTGTGTGTGTGTGTGTGTGTGTGTGTGTGTGTGTGTGTGTGTGTGTGCGTGTGTGGGTGTGTGGGGGGAGGTTAGTGTGTGTGTGCGCGTGTGTGTGGAGGTGGTTAGTGTTTGTGTGTGTGTGTGTGTGTGCATGTGTGTGTGCGTGTGTGTGGGGGTTGGTTAGTGTGTGTGCGTGTGTGTGTGGGGGGTGGTTAGTGTGTGTGTGTGTGTGTGTGTGTGTGTGTGTGTGTGTGTGTGTGTGTGTGTGTGTGTGTGTGTGTGTGTGTGTGTGTGTGTGACACCGCCCCCCCCCCCCTCTGCAACCAATCATTGAGGGGACGGGACCCAATGGGTCCCACGATCTAGTTTTATATAATTTTATCAGCTCCCCTCAGCCTCCGTAGATCCAGAGAAACCAATCCATGTTGGCCCAAGCTCTCCTCATTAGATTACTCTCTAATCCAGGATGGGCCTTGACCCGAAACGTCGCCAATTCCTTCTCTCCATAGATGCTGCCTCACCCGCTGAGTTTCTCCAGCATTTTGTGTCAGCCTTCTGTTAAACCTCTTCTGCACCTTCTCCAAAGCCTTCACAGCCTCCTAAATAACTTTTCACAACTTTTATGCAGGAATTGTTACCCTAAAAATACTCAATAACTTTAAATATCCATCATCCTTTGCGCAAGTGTGATTCAGGACACTGAGAGAAGATATCGCTCCTCCTGGAGTCATAGAGTCGTAGTGTGATACAGTGTGGAAACAGGCCCTTCGGTCCAACTTGCAAACACCGGCCAACAATGTCCCAGCTACACTAGTCCCACTTACCTGCGCTTGGTCCATATCCCTCCCAACCTGTCCTATCCATGTACCTGTCTAACTGTCTTTTAAATGATGGGATAGTCCCAGCCTCAACTACCTCTTCCGACAGCTTGTTCCGTACACCCACCATCCTTCGGATTCATATTAAATCTTTTCCCCTTCATCTTTAACCTATGTCCTCTGGTCCTCGATTCCCCTAATCTGTGCAATAGACTCTGTGCATCTACCCGATCTATTCCTCTCATGATTTTGTAAACTTCCATTTCATTCCACTCTCTGGCTTCTCTGGACAACCCATTATTTTTGAACTCTCATCCTTGGCCTTAGTTTTTCCACATCCAACCTCACAAAAACATTTAATAAAATTATTAACTTAACACAATAAACTATACAACAGTGCTATTAAACAACATTTTTGGTCAGGTCATATTGTGACATTGGCCAGAACCAGCGCCACAGTTTAAGAATAAGGGGTAAGCCATTTAGAACAGAGATGAGGAAACACTTTTTCACACAGAGAGTTGTGAGTCTGTAGAATTCTCTGCCTCAGAGGGTGGTGGAGGTCGGTTCTCTGGAAACTTTCAAGGGAGAGCTAGATAGGGCTCTTGAAGATAGCGTAGTCAGGGGATATGGGGAGCAGGAACGGGGTACTGATTATGGATGATCAGCCAGGATCACATTGAATGGCGGTCCTGGCTTGAAGGGCCGAACAGCCTACTCCTGCACCAATTGCCTATTGTCGATTAGACCAGAGGTCGGTTAAAGCAACAAGTTCCAGATCACTTTGAATACTTACGAAAATTCTGTGAACAAAGGGAAACTGGATAATTTTTCCCAGGAAACGACCAAAATTTCAGTCCCGATCTTTTGCAAATCCCAAAAAGGTGTCAGCCATTCCGTTGAATCTTCCCCCAGACTCTCATCTGCAGGGATGGCTGCACCCTGCGATCCTGTGGAGAAACATTGGAAAACACTGAGAGGCACGAGAATCCAGGCTGTTGCTATAGTCTTTTGGAAGAGAAGAAAAACCTTGTGTCTTCAGGTGGGTACGGAATGTCCCTTGCCCCTGTTCTGTAGAAGAACAAGGAGGTTGTGAAGAAGACCA
>JAXLNO010001648.1:0-29391 GCA_038087875.1 Malacoraja senta | reverse complement strand
GTATCACTGAACAATTGGAAGTTCAGCTGGAACTTGCAAGCTTATGTAATAAAGGTGTAATTGCTAAGGCAGTTTACCAAAGCCATCAGTTTGTGTCCAATATCTTTCCCAGACCAAAAAAGGATGGGGGGATGCAGAATTATACAGACCTGAATAGTCTTAACCTTTTTGTACGGTATAGACATTTTAAGATGGAAACGTTTGTGAAGGAGATCTTAAAGATGCGGATTCAGTGTCTGTTCATTTGCAGGATAGAAGATTTAAAATTCAGCTGGATGGGGCAATTATGCCAATACAATCCACTGCCTAATGGTTTCTCTTCAGCTCCTAGAGGGATTACAAAGTTGTTAAAACCTATTCTAGGCATGATGAGAAGTCAAGGTCATGTGTTCATGGTTTAACTAGATAATATCTTGATTGTAGGACAATCAAAGGAAACAGCTGAAGCATCAGTGGCAGTTGGTAAAAACCATTTTTAAATTGGGCTTTATAAGATATCCAGAGAAATCTAAATTTATACCTGTGACACAATTTGACTAGTTGGGTTCACAATGGACTTAATCAACATCATTGTGACCTTGCCCAGGCAAAAATGGGTAGAGCTAATTAAGAGCTATATCAAGTTAATTGCTAACACACAGCCTTCAATTAGCCAGGTGACAAGTCTGCTGTGGTAATGGCTGGCAGCATTTCCAGCAGTTTAATATGGCCACTTTATTATCTACAATTGCAAAGGTCAAAGGAACAAGCATTGAGGATACATTGGGGTCATTATAATAGACCTATGCTTCTATCAATAGAGGCTGTTGCTGATGTACAATGGTGGATTCAGCATGTGTCCACTAGTAGTTCCAAAGTGTTATTGGACCAAGCTTCCATGATTTGCAGACAGATGTCAGAGCACTTGGGTAGGGTGCTACTGATACAAGATCCAGCGGTGGAGACAGATGAACATTGCTTCTGCAAACATGGGGAATTAACCAAGAGTATTTTATGGACTCGAGGCTTATGGCACTAACTAAACTAGTTTGCATGTGCAGTGCAAAATAGACAACACTGCAGCAGTTGCTGATATGAATCACATGGGTGGAATCAAATCGTTATCATGTGACAGGTTGGCAAATACAATTGGACCTGGAGTAGGGATAGAGAGATTTGGATTGGAGCTATCTATCTCCCAGGGAAACTTAATGTAGTACCAGATGGCAGCTCACGAAAATTCCATCATAACACAGAGTGGATGTGGAACCAGGATGTGTTCAAGAACATAGTACTTCTATATGGAAGGCCAAAATATGTTTCATAGGCACCAGATCCAGGGGCATTGACAATTGATGCTTTTTCACTAAATTGGGATGATATGTTTGTGTACATTTTCCCACCATTCTGCCTCATAGGTCGGTGTTTGAGAAAATCAAGCAGGATGCCGCTTCAGGGGTTTTGGTGATACCAAATTGCCTGATTCAACCATGGTTTCCTTAGATGTTACAGATAGCGATCCAACCTCTTTTTGCTGATTCCAAACAGTAGGAATTTGCTGGAGCATCCAGTAACGCATTAAGTTCATCCGTTATGTGATGGTATGGATCTGTTAATTTGAAGGTTTTAAGAATGCCTTACATTGGTCGAGGACTTTCTAGGCCAATGGTGCATATACTCACTGCAGCCTGGAGAAAAAGTACTCAAAAACAGTATATGACTTATGGAAAAAAAAATATTTAAAAAAATGGGAACAATATTGTGTTCAAAAGAATATTCAATATGATACTGTAGTTATTGAAAATGTGTTAGAGTTTATCTACACTTTATTATGATGAGGGTCTTAGCTATACTGCTATCAATACAGCTAGAAGTGCTTGGTCGGCATATCTTGTAATAGGTACACGGCCACAAAGTATAGGTTCTCACCCTCTCATATCTAGGTTGATGAAAGGAATCTTTAATTCCAAACCGCCTAAGCCTAGGTATATGGTAATCTGCGAGGTAAGTGTTGTTTGTAACATACTTCGTCATTGGGTCCCTGTCACGTCTATAACTTTGTTAAAATTAACCATGAAATTGGCTATGCTAATGGCATTAGTGTCAGTGCAGAGAGTGCAGACTTTCCAAAAACTTCAGTTCGAGAGAATGGAAGTGAATGCAGAGAATGTTCTGTTTTATATTTCTGACCTGCTCAAACAAAGCAGGCCAGGTGTGACAGGTTTTAAGATTGTGTTCTCAGCATATCCTACAGCTCCATGTTTATGTGTAAGGACACATTTGTTACATTACCTTGAAGCCGCAAGGGCTTTAAGACAAGAAGAAACAGGATTATTTCTCAGTTACAAGAAGCCAACATAAAAGAGTGGCAGTTCAGACTATCTCAAGGTGGTTAAAGCAAGAGTTGGTTCAGGCAGGAATTAACATTTATGTGTTTACATCTCATTCCACTAGCGCAGTAGCAACATCCGCGGCCAGGGCGATGGACGTTCCCATCGACCATATATTAAAAGCCGCAGGTTGGAAAAATGAACTTGTGTTTCAGCAATACTACCATCGGCCGATTGCCGATGGAGGGCTGTTTGCCAACTCAATATTGAATGCTGTTGCTATTGTTTAAAGTCTGTTATCAATACCGTTTCATTCTGTTTCGTTTGTTGCCCTACATTAAGAGGGTTTATTGGTTGTTTTATGACCAAAAATAAAACTGTTTTGTTTTTGCATGATATGCAATGTCATGGTTCCCCCTAGTCCCATCTACCTGCACTCAGACCATAACCCCCCATTCCTTTCCCGTCCATATACCCATCCAATCTATTTTTAAAGGATAACATCGAACCTGCCTCCACCACTTCCACTGGAAGCTCATTCCACACAGCTACCACTCTCTGAGTAAAGAAGTTCCCCCTAATGTTCCCCCTAAACTTCTGTCCCTTAATTCTCAAGTCATGTCCCCTTGTTTGAATCTTCCCTACTCTCAATGGGAAAAGCTTATCCACATCCACTCAGTCTAACCCGCTTATAATTTTAAAGACCTCTATCAAGTCCCCTCTTAACCTTCTGCGCTCCAAAGAATAAAGACCTAACTTGTTCAACCTTTCTCTGTAACTTAGTTGCTGAAACCCAGGCAACATTAGCAGGGGCTATGACAGAAATATTTCAAATGTCATTAGAAACGGGAATAGTGCCGGAGGATTGGCGTACTGCGCATGTTGTTCCGTTGTTTAAAAAGGGTTCGAAGAGTAAACCTAGCAATTATAGACCTGTTAGTTTGACGTCAGTGGTGGGTAAATTAATGGAAAGGATACTTAAAGAAAATATATATAAGCATCTGGATAAGCAGGGTCTGATTAGGAACAGTCAACATGGATTTGTGCCTGGAAGGTCATGCTTGACTAATCTTCTTGAATTTTTCGAAGAGGTTACTAGGGAAATTGATGAGGGTAAAGCAGTGGATGTTGTCTATATGGACTTCAGTAAGGCCTTTGACAAGGTTCCTCATGGAAGGTTGGTTAAGAAGATTCAATTGTTGGGTATTAATGGTGGAGTAGCAAGATGGATTCAACAGTGGCTGAATGGGAGATGCCAGAGAGTAATGGTGGATGGCTGTTTGTCAGGTTGGAGGCCGGTGACTAGTGGGGTGCCTCAGGGGTCTGTGTTGGGTCCACTGTTGTTTGTCATGTACATCAATGATCTGGATGATGGTGTGGAAAATTGGATTAGTAAGTATGCAGATGATACTAAGATAGGTGGTGTTGTGGATAATGAAGTAGATTTTCAAAGTCTACAGAGAGATTTAGGCCATTTGGAAGAGTGGGCTGAAAGATGGCAGATGGAGTTTAATGCTGACAAATGTGAGGTGCTACATCTCGGCAGGACAAATCAAAATAGGACATACACGGTAAATGGTAGCGAATTGAGGAATGCAGTTGAACAGAAGGATCTAGGAATAACTGTGCATAGTTCCCTGAAGGTGGAATCTCATGTAGATAGGGTGGTAAAGAAAGCTTTTGGTGTGCTGGCCTTTATAAATCAGAGCATTGAATATAGAAGTTGGGATGTAATGTTAAAATTGTACAAGGCATTGGTGAGGCCAATTCTGGAGTATGGAGTACAATTTTGGTCGCCTAATTATAGGAAGGATGTCAACAAAATAGAGAGAGTACAGAGGAGATTTACTAGAATGTTGCCTGGGTTTCAGCAACTAAGTTACAGAGAAAGGTTGAACAAGTTAGGTCTTTATTCTTTGGAGCGCAGAAGGTTAAGAGGGGACTTGATAGAGGTCTTTAAAATTATGAGCGGGTTAGACAGAGTGGACGTGGATAAGCTTTTCCCATTGACAGTAGGGAAGATTCAAACAAGGGGACATGACTTGAGAATTAAGGGACAGAAGTTTAGGGGGAACATTAGGGGGAACTTCTTTACTCAGAGAGTGGTAGCTGTGTGGAATGAGCTTCCAGTGGAAGTGGTGGAGGCAGGTTCGATGTTATCCTTTAAAAATAGATTGGATGGGTATATGGACGGGAAAGGAATGGAGTGTTATGGTCTGAGTGCAGGTAGATGGGACTAGGGGGAAGTATTTATTTTTAATTTAAAAAAAAAAATGTTCGGCACCGACTGGAAGGGCCGAGATGGCCTGTTTCCGTGCTGTTATGGTTATATGGTTATATGGTTATATGAATCGTTTGTTGGAAGGCAGTGACATCGGTTCTCAGCAGGTGAAGACGTTTTTCATGGCAGTGAGGGGCTTTTTCTGCGAGGCAGTTGGCTATGCGAGAGACTACCCCTGGATGAGCCTGTGCTGAGGCACGCTTCCTTTGTTGACTGGCACCAGAAGATGGAAGCATCAGTATGTGACGTAATCTACTTCATAGATAGGTATATGCTTAACTAAACTATTAAAGCAGGTTACTAAACGATGAAAATGTTTGATAAAACTTCCACATTTTAAAACTCTTTAAAATGTAGTCATGTACTTCATTATGGTAGCCAATGTGTTGCAGCATATGTGTAACATATACATCAAACCCTGCAGATGACCTTTGCTAAAAACATCTTCAACTACAAAAATGTGTACATTGATCTTATGATAGCAGAGATACTAATTAAGGGCCACAATTGTGATCTTGTCTTTAGGTACAAGCATCTCCTACCTTTCTTGGACCCCAGAGAACAGGACCAGGTTGGAGAGGAGTTCTCTGCCTATCAATTAATGGATGATGCAGAGATCCCAGCCAGCAAGTGGAAAGAGTGGGTGTCCAGAGACAGGGAGGACCATGAGTTCTATAGGATTGACAAGCTGTGGGCCCATCTGTCAACACTCATGAACCCTGTGACTGGTCAACACAAGTTTCTTAAAGTGGCTAAGGTTGCACAAATTGTCCTTTGTCTGCCACACAGCAACACTGACGCAGAGAGGGTATTTTCAGCAATAGGGCTGAACAAAACAGACACCAGAAATACCCTGAGTCTGGATGGCACTCTGAGTTCCATTATGACCATCAAGATGGGATCAGCAGAGCCCTGTTTCAAGTTTGAGGTAATCCGTTCATCTCGAAGTGCAGCCTACAGCTACAATAAGGAACATTGTTGACTGGTCAAGCTGATTCTTCCTGACCTTTCAAATACAACCCTTCTGTATTGATGAGCCATCAAGACTGGATGTGACCCCCCAATTAAGGACTGCTGTCGCTACTTTATTCAGCTATGTTTTCACCAAGCATCGCACGTTGTGACGCGGTAGGAGTTTTTTCTCTTTGTTGTAATTTCCAGTTTTGTATTTATAATTGTAATTTATAATTATATATTGTATTTATAATTGCCTTGTTTCTACGGATTTTGTTTTCTCCCTTGGGTTTGGTCGCTGTGCTCCCTCGCGATTTCTCACTCTCAACTCTCACCCAATGTTGGCAGCCCTGGGGAAGGTGAGTAGTGGTTGTGCATGTGGGCACAAATGACGTCAGGAAGAAGAGGAAGAAGGTTCTGCACTGTGAGTTTAGAGAGTTAGAAAGAAGACTGAAAAGAAGGACTTCCAGGGTGGTTATCTCTAGATTGCTTCCAGTACCTCATACTAGTAAGAGCAGGAACAAGGGAATCTGAATGTGTAGCAGGGGGGCTGGTGAAGGGAGCAAGGATTTAGCTTTATAGACCACTGGGATCTCTTCTGGGGTAGAGGGTGATCTGTACAAAAGGGACGCGTCACACCTTAACTGGAGGGGGACCAACGTTCTGGCAGGCAGGTTTGCTAGTGCTACACGTGTGGGTTTAAGCTAAATAGTGGGGGGGAGGGGTTGACAAATTGGGGGTATAAAGGGCCTGTCCCACTTGGCGATTTTTTTTCAGCGACTGCCGGCGTCATTGACTGATGTATCGGGTCACTGAAAAACTTGTGGCGGTGACGCGGCGTGATCACGTATGATGCGTGGTGTTTTTTTTAAGTGTCGTAACTTTTTTTTGTCGCCGCTGGATTTTGAAATGTTCAAAATCTTTTAGCAACACTGATATGACGCCACCAGTCACCGGAAAAATCGCCAAGTGGGACAGGCTCTTAAGGATTGAGTTAAAGGGAAGTGAGAACAGGAAAAGTTACAGAAGACCCGAATAAATTGGAAGGAAAGTTCGAGAAGGGATAAGAGAATAAGGTCAGGGGAGGTATGAGGGAGGAGCTGGCCAAAATTGACTGGAAAGAGACCCTAGCAGGGATGACAGTAGAATAGCAATGGCAGGTATTTCTGGGAATAATACAGAAGGTGCAGGATCAGTTCATTCCAAAGAGGAAGAAAGATTCCAAGGGGAGTAAGGGGTGACCGTGGCTGATAAGGGAAGTTAAGGATGGTATAAAAATAAAAGAGAAGAAGTAAAACATAGCAAAGATGAGCGGGAGGCCAGAGGATTGGGATCCTTTTAATGAGCAACAGAAGATAACTAAAAATGCAATAAAGGAGTAAAGATGAGGTATGAATGTAAGCTAGCCAGGAATATAAAGGAGGATAGTAAAAGCTTCTTTAGGTATATGAAGAGGAAAAAATTAGTCAAGATAAATGTGGATACCTTAAAGACAGAAACAGGTGAATTTATTATCGGGAACAAGGAAATGGCCGATGAGTTGAACAGGTACTTTGGATCTGTCTTCACTAAGGAAGACACAACCAATCTCCCTGATGTACTAGTGGCCAGTGGACCAAGGGTGACGGAGGAACTGAAGGAAATTCACATTAGGCAAGAAATGGTGTTCGGTCGACTGATAGGACTGAAGGCGAATAAATCCCCAGGGACTGAAGGCTAATAAATCCACAGGGCCTGATAATGTGCATCCCAGGTAACCTATGGAGGTGGCTCTAGAAATCGTGGACGCATTGGTGATCATTTTCCAATGTTCTATAGATTCTGGATCAATTCCTGTGGATTGGAGGATAGCTAATGTTATCCCACTTTTTAACGAAGGAGGGAGAGAGAAAACAGGGAATTATAGACCAGTTAGCCTGACATCGGTGGTGGGGAAGATGCTGGAGTCAATTATAAAAGATGTAATAACGGCACATTTGCATAGCAGTAACAGGATCGGTCCGAGTCAGCATGGATTTGCGAAGCCGAAATCATGCTTGATTAAACTTCCGGAATTTTTTGAGGATGTAACATTGAAAATGGACAAGGGAGAGCCAGTGGATGTAGTGTACCTGGACATTCAGAAAGCCTTTGATAAGGTCCCACATAGGAGATTAGTGGGCAAAATTAGAGCATGTGGTATTGGGGGTAGGGTGCTGACATGGATAGAAAAGTGGTTGGCAGAGAGGATACAAAGAGTAGGGATTAACGGGTCCCTTTCAGAATAGCAGGCAGTAACTAGTGAGGTTCCGCAAGGCTCGGTGCTGAGACCGCAGCTATTTACAATATACATTAATAGTTTAGATTAAGGGATTAAAAATAACATTAGTAAATTTGCAGATGACACAAAGCTGGGTGGCAATGTGAATCGTGAGGAGGATGCTATGAGGATACAGGGTGACTTGGACAGGTTGGGTGAGTGGGCAGATGCATGGCGGGTGCAGTTTAATGTGGATAAATGTGAGTTTATGCACTTTGGTGGCAAGAACAGGAAAGCAGATTATTATCTGAATGGTGTCCGGTTAAGAAAAGGGGAAGTACAACAAGACCTAGGTGTCCTTGTTTATCAGTCACTGAAAGTAAGCATGCAGGTACAGCAGGCAGTGAAGAAAGCGAATGGCATGTTGGCCTTCATAACAAAAGGAGTCAAGTATAGGAGCAAAGAGGTCCTTCTACAGTTGTACAGAGCTGTGGTGAGACCACACCTGGAGTATTGTGCGCAGTTTTGGTCTCCAAATTTGAGGAAGAACATTCTTGTTATTGAGGGAGTGCAGCGTAGGTTCACGAGGTTAATTCACGGGATGACGGGACTGTCATATGTTGAAAGAATGGAGCGACTGGGCTTGTATACTCTGAAATTTAGGATGAGAGGGGATCTTATTGAAACATATAAGATTATTAAGGGATTGGAGATGCTAGAGGCAGGAAACATGTTCCCGATGTTGGAAGAGTCCAGAACCAGGGGCCACAGTTAAGATTAAGGGGTACGCTATTTAGAACGGAGATAAGGAAAAACTTTTTCATACAAAGAGTTGTGAATTTGTGGTATTCTCTGCCCCATTCTCTACAGACCGATTCTCTGGATGCTTTCAAGAGAGAGTTAGATAGAGCTCTTAAAGATGGCGGTCAAGGGATATGGGGAGAAGGCAGGAACGGGGTACTGATTGTCGATGATCAGCCATGATCACATTGAATGGCGGTGCTGGCTCGAAGGGCCAAATGGCCTACTCTTGCACCTATTGTCTATTGTCTATTGAACCTGGGTCTCTGGCACTCTGAGGCAGCAACTCTACCTGCTGCACCACCGTGTCTCCCCATGGGCTGAATCACCGATAACAAATTCAACATTTCCCTCTAAGTCAAGTATGGGTTGAAATGTTAATGCTGCTTTCAGTTTTATATCAATAACAAGCAATGGCGGTTTGTTGTTGATATAAGTGGCGGTGCTGCCCAAGCAGCTGCGGCTCGCCTGCAGTCCGTCTGTCTTTTTTTTTTTTTTGTGTCCTTTTGTCTTGTTGGACGTATGTTTTAGTTTACTTTTAGTTGTGTACGTGTGGGGGGCGGGGGAAACTTGTTTTAATCTCTTCCTTCGGGGAAAGCGATCTTTTCTTTGTCGTATCTCTGTCTCCATCTCCGTCTGCGCTGAGGCCTAATTGCGGAGCTGGCGGCCTCCAACTGGGGCCGACCTCGAGGCTCCGGAGACTCTGGAGGCAGAGCCAGGACTCGCCATCTCGAAGCTGGCCGACATCGGGGCTGTGGTGGCGCTGTGGCGGCGGCCTGACTTCGGAGCCTTGGGCCTAGTGGATGACAACATCGGGAGCTCGCAGGTCACAGGTTGGTGATTGATTCTCCGGAACTCCCGCAACAACAGCTTCGCCCACTGGACTGGAGGATGGCAGCTTCGTCCGTCCCGGGCCGCGGAGTTTGAACCGGCCTGTTCGTGGAGCTCGGATTTGGCTGCGGGACTTTCCATCAGCCGGCGGGGGGGGCCCAACATCGAAAGCCTGGATCGCCTCGACGCAGAGGGAGAACAAGGAAGGAAGAGACAAGGACTTTAAGACTTTTGCCTTCCATCACAGTGAGGAGGGCCTGATAGACTCATTGTGGTGGATGTTAAACTGTGTTCATTGTGTGTTCTGTTATTTTACTTCGGAGTCACGTGAGTGATTCCGTGAAGAAGACCCGTCAGGTTGCATGCGCGTCATTACGTCTGACGCATTGGCGCACGGACAGCGGGAGGACAGAGCTCCTCCTGTGGTGAGTAGTTTAAAACTCCAGCTAAGTCGGAAAACTTGGCTGGAGTGAGAAGTTGTTTTGTTGTAGGTGCTGTGCTGTGTTCGGTTTTACAGGAGCACCATGGATAAGACGACCAGAGACAGGCGAGCCGCAGATAAAGCAAAGGAGAGCCGCGGGAGTGCGGTCTGTGAGTGGCTGCCTGGTACCCCTGCACAGTCGCCGACCGGGAGTGGAGCGACTGCAGAGTTAGTGCTACAAAGCACGGAGCCAATGCCAGTCGGGCGTAAGGCAAAGGAAAAGTCTGTGAGGCCCTCGGACTCAACTGAGTCGGGCCACGACGAGTCCCGTACGGGGCTGGATTCCGTTTTTGAACGGTTATCCCAAATGGAGCAACTCATACAGAGGTTGCTCCAGCAATGCACACTCCAGGGGGAGGAGTCGTGTGGGCGGCAGGCTGCTGAAGAGGCCGCGCCGGCAGCACCTTGTAGAGGGCTGCTTGATGGCACCCTCATGGATGAGGTGAGTGCAGAGGATCAGCTAAGATCTGACCCCGACTCTGACGGAGATTTCAAACTCAGCGAAGAATGGCCGTTGCCAGAGGTCCCTACTCTGGCAGCAAGATTCGCTGTCCCGTCAGAGTCCAGAGAGCCACTGGGAGAGGAGCTGGCGTCTAGCATAAATTGCCTAGTTTCCCATCAGCTACAGGAGCTCAGCATCGATGAGACTGCTAAGAAGCACGAAACCCCGGTGAACTGTGTACTGCTGAAGGTGCCAGCAGTGAACCGGATGATATGGGGCCAGATGGGTGTAGCCATGCGTGCCCAGGAGATGAAGCTGCAGCGGATCCTCAAACTACTGGGTTCAAGCATCACTGGGTTCGCCAGAATCCTGGATGGTGGGGAGATATCGGATACGCAGCAAGAGGTGCTAGGGTTGCTTTGTAGCGCCCATTTTGAGATTAACTGTCTCAGGAAAAGTGCCATTCGGCCGACTATCAATCCGAAATTTGCAGCACTCTGCCAGCCTGGGAACATACAACCGGCCAATCTACTCTTCGGAGAGGATCTCGCAAAGAGGGTCAAAGAGATGGATGACGAGGCGAAGACGGTGGGCTTGATTAAGCAACCAGCGGCCGGAAAGTTGCCAAAAAGAAAATATCCCTACAAACTTGGTGATTGGTCTGGATCAGGAACAAGTCGACCGGCCATGCAGATGCGCAGTTGGCGTTCTGCAGCAGGAACACCAGATAATGTGGGGCTTCCAGCTAGAGGCCGGGGATAACGGGATCCACCAGGTACCAAGGAGGTAGGTGGGTCTGGTTCTCATGTGCACAGACCAAATGTAACACAACTAAAAGTTGGGGGGAGATTACATCTGTTCCTAAACGAATGGAAGCAAATTACCTCAGATATGTTTATACTGAGTGTTATTGAAGGGTTTCGAATTGAGTTCAATCCAAATTCTGATTTACCCATTCAGCATGTTCCACGGAGAAATTTTCAGTTTTGTCTAACAGAACAGATGGAAGTTCAGGCTGAACTTGAAAGCTTATGTGATAAAGGTGTAATTGCAAAGTCAGTTCACCAAATCCATCAATTTGTGTCTAATATTTTTCCCAGGCCAAAAAAGGATGGGGGATGCAGAATTATTCTGGATTTGACTAGTCTTAACCCTTTAGTACAGTATAGACATTTTAAGATGGAAACATTTGTTACTGCTAAGCAATTCGTTTCCAGAGGATGCTATATGGCAACTATAGATCTTAAAGATGCGTATTACTCAGTGTTTGTTCATTTGCAGGATAGAAAATATTTGAAATTCACCTGGATGGATCAACTATGGCAATACAAGGCACTGCCTAATGGTTTGTCTTCAGCTCCTAGAGTATTCACAAAGTTGTTAAAACCTATTCTAGGCATGCTGAGAGGCCAGGGTCATGTGCTCATGGCTTATCTCGATGATATCTTGATTGTAGGGCAATCCAAGGAAACAGCTGAAGCATCAGTGGCAGTTGTTAAATACACTTTTCAAAGATTGGGCTTCATAAACCATCCAGAGAAATCTAAATTAACACCTGTAACAACAATTGACTATTTGGGGTTTACAATTGATTCAATCAACATGGTAGTGACTCTGCCCAGGGACAAAAGGGTAGAGCTAATTGACAGCTGTATCAAGCTAATTAATGAGAGACAGCCTTCAATTAGATAGGTGGCAAGTCTGCTTGGAAAGTTAGTGGCAGCATTTCCGGCAGTTCAATATGGGCCATTGCACTATTAACAGTTACAGAGGGCAAAAGAACAGGCACTAAGGATACATTTGGGTCATTATAATAGACCCATGCAGTTATCAGCAGAGGCTGTTGCTGATTTGCAATGGTGGATTCAGCATGTGTCCACTAGTTGAGGCAAAGTAGTACTGGAGCAGCCTTCCATGATTTTCCAGACAGATGTCAGTGCACTCGAGTGGGGTGCCACTGATACGAGTTCAAGCTGTGGAGGCGGATGGACAGAACATAGAAACATAGAAATTAGGTGCAGGAGTAGGCCATTCGGCCGTTCGAGCCTGCACCGCCATTTGATATGATCATGGCTGATCATCCAACTCAGTATCCCATCCTTGCCTTCTCTCCATACCCCCTGATCCCTTTAGCCACAAGGGCCACATCTAACTCCCTCTTAAATATAGCCAATGAACTGGCCTCAACTACCTTCTGTGGCAGAGAATTCCACAGACTCACCACTCTCTGTGTAAAAAATGATTTCCTCATCTCGGTCCTAAAAGTCTTCACTCTTATCCTTAAACTGTGACCCCTAGTTCTGGACTTCCCCAAAATCGGGAATAATCTTCCTGCATCTAGCCTGTCCAACCCCTTAAGAATCTTGTAAGTTTCTATAAGATCCCCCCTCAGTCTTCTGAATTCCAACGTGTACAAGCCGAGTCTATCCAGTCTTTCCTCATATGAAAGTCCTGCCATCCCAGGAATCAGTCTCGTGAACCTTCTCTGTACTCCCTCTATGGCAAGAATGTCTTTCCTCAGATTAGGTGACCAAAACTGTACGCAATACTCCAGGTGTGGTCTCACCAAGACCCTGTACAACTGCAGTAGAACCTCCCTGCTCTTATACTCAAATCCTTTTGCTATGAATGCTAACATACCATTTGCTTTCTTCACTGCCTGCTGCACCTGCATTCCTACTTTCAATGACTGGTGTACCATGACACCCAGGTCTCGTTGCATTTCCTAATCGGCCACCATTCAGATAATAGTCTACTTTCCTGTTTTTTCCACCAAAGTGGATAACTTCACATTTATCCACATTATACTGCATCTGCCATGCCTTTGCCCACTCACCCAACCTATCCAAGTCACCTTGCAGCCTCCTAGCATCCTCCTCACAGCTAACACTGCCCCCCAGCTTCGTGTCATCCGCAAACTTGGAGATGTTGCATTCAATTCCCTCATCCAGATCATTAATAAATATTGTAAATAGCTGGGGTCCCAGCACTGAGCCTTGCGGTACCCCACTAGTCACTGCCTGCCATTCTGAAAAGGACCCGTTTACTCCTACTCTTTGCTTCCTGTCTGCCAGCCAGTTCTCTATCCACATCAATACTGAACCCCCAATACCATGTGCTTTAAGTTTGTATGCTAATCTCTTATGTGGGACCTTGTCGAAAGCCTTCTGAACAAGAGGCATCACTTCTGCAGACATGGGGAATTAACTATTTAGAGCTTTTAGGAGCTTTTTTTGGACTTAAGGCTTATTGCTGTAACAAAGGTAACCTGCATGTTCAGTGTCAAATTGACAATACTACGGCAGTCGCATATATTAATCACATGGGTGGAATCAAGTCGGTATCTTGTGACAGATTGGCTAATCAAATTTGGGCCTGGTGTATTGATAAAGATATTTGGCTTTCAGCAATTTATCTACCAGGTAGATTGAATATTGTAGCAGATGCCAGGTCACGAAAGTTCCATGATAACACAGAGTGGATGTTGAACCAGGACATGTTCAATAATTTTGTAGTTACATATGGAATGCCAGATATCGATTTGTTTGGATCCAGGCTTAACCACCAGCTGTCTAAATATGTTTCATGGGAACCAGACCCGGGGGCAGTTGCAATTGATGCTTTCTCGCTAAATTGGGGTAATATGTTTTTGTATCTTTTCCCACCATTCTGCCTCATAGGTCGGTGTCTGCAAAAAACAAGCAGGATGCCGCTTCGGGGGTGCTGGTAATACCAAATTGGCCAACTCAATCGTGGTTCCCTTTGATGTTACAGATAGCTATCCAACCTCCTTTGGTGGTTCCAAGCGTAGGAATTTACTGGAGCATCCGCTAACACAGGAAAGTCATCCGTTATATGATCGTATTGATCTGTTAATTTGCAGGTTTTAAGAAGGCCATACCTGGGGCGAGGACTTTCTGGGCGAATGGTGGACATGCTCACTGCAGCCTGGAGAAAGAGTACTCAAAAGCAGTATATTACTTATGTAAAAAAATGGGAGCAATATTGTGTACAAAATAATATTGACTATAGTACTGCAGGTATTGTGGATGTTTTAGAGTTCCTGTCCACACTCTACTATGATGAGGGGCTCAGTTATAGCGCTATTAATACAGCTAGAAGTGCTTTGTCCTCGTATCTTTTGATGGGGTCAGGTAAAGATCGTATTGGTTCTCATCCTCTCATATCTCGATTGATGAAAGGAATTTTTAATTCCAAACCTCCTAAACCCAGGTATATGGCGATCTGGGATGTAAGTGTGGTCCTCAAGATGATTGGTCAGTGGGTTCCTGTCACGTCTCTGACTTTGGCGAAACTCACCATGAAGGTGGTTATGCTTATGCCATTGGTTTCAGCACAGAGAGTGCAGACTTTGCAAAAACTTCAGCTAGACAGGATGGAAGTGGCTGCAGAGAATGTTATGTTCTATATTTACGACCTGCTCAAACAGAGTAGGCCAGGTGTGACAGGATTCAAAATTGCGTTTTCAGCATATCCTACTGATCCATGTTTATGTGTAAGGACACATTTATTACATTATATTGAAGCTACAAGGGCTTTAAGAAATGTGGAAACAGGATTGTTTATCAGTTACAAGAAACCACACAAGAGAGTGTCAGTGCAGACTATCTCAAGGTGGTTAAAGCAAGTGTTGATTCAGGCAGGTATTAACACTGACGTGTTTACATGTAATTCCACTAGGGCAGCAGCAACGTTGGTGGCCAGGGCGATGGACGTTCCCATCGACCATGTTCTCGCAGCAAAATGAAATGATTTTTCAACAATTTTACCATCGGCCGATTGCCGATCGTGGGCTGTTTGCTAATTCAATATTAAGTTCTGTTTAATTTCCCCCCCTGGGATAGAGGGGTTATTGTTTGTTTGATTATATAAATAAATTGTTAATGCATGATATTCAATTTCATGTTTAACGCATTATTGATTATTTCTCATCTGGAGTCAATCAATGCAGTGAGAAGCTGGGATTTGAATCTGCGGCATAAAATCATAGAGCTTTGAACTCTTCACGGAATCACTCACGTGACTCCGAAGGGAAATAGTAAGATTAAACGAGAACTTACCAGTTTGAAGTTTGATCTTTATTTTATGAGGAGTTACGTTGGGGATTACGTGCCCACCACGCCCAACCCGCTCTCTCATAAAAGGTCATATGGTAGTTCTCATGTTGCTCATCTTACTATGTTACTTCAAATATTCTGTTATCTGTGATTTCATACCGCTGCTTTGAAGATTGACGCGCATGCGCCCTGACGGGTCTTCTTCACGTAATCACCAACGTAACTCCTCATAAAATAAAGATCAAACTTCAAACGGGTAAGTTCTCGTTTAATCTTACTATTTTATTCTATGTTATGACTGCAAGGTACGTAATTTCGTTCAAACTAAACGTTTGAATGACAATAAAGGATGCTTTACTTTATACTTTACTTTATACTTTATACTTTACTTTATACTTTACACTTTATACTTGATATTTTTAGTTTAAAGTTACAGAGTGGAAACAGGCCCTTTAGCTCACCGAGTCCACGCCGACCAGCGATCACCCACACACTAGTTCTATGTTATCCCAGTTTTGCATCCTGCATGCTAGCGGCACTTTACTCGCCAATTAACCTACAAACCTGCCCGTTTTTGGAATGTGGGAGGAAACTAGAGCAACCAGAGGAAGTCCATGTGGTCATGGGGTGAATGTTTAAACTAGACAGCACCTGTAGCCAATATGTGGGCCTCTGGTGCTGGAAGGCAGCAACTCTACCACGATGCCACAGTTTCACTATAATTACTGCAAAATCTGAGCCATTATATTTCAGTCACAACTTATAACTTGTTCTTGGTAATGTACTGCATGGGAGGCGTATCTGGAAGGTGAGATCATATGGGATCCAGGGAGAGCTTGCTGACTGGATGGAGAATTGGCTTCATTGGAAGGAAGTAGAAGGTGATGATGGAAGGTTGTTCAAACTAGAGGCATGTGACTAGTGATGTGCTTCAGTGATCGGCGCTCGGCCCACTGCTGTTTGTGGTTTATATCAACCAATTTGGATGAGAATGTAGAAAGCATCATTAGTAAGTGCAGATTACACTAAAGTGGGTGGTATTATAAATAGATATAGAAAATATAGAAAAAAAGGTGCAGGAGGAGGCCATTTGGCCCTTCGAGCCAGCACCGCCATTCATTGTGATCATGGCTGATCGTCCACAATCAATAACCCATGCCTGCCTTCTCCCCATATCCCTTGATTCACTAGCCCCTACTCTCACTTAAATCCATCCAGTGATTTGGCCTCCACTGCCCTCTGTGGCAGGGAATTCCATAAATTCACCACTCTCTGGGTGAAAACGTTTTTTCTCACCTCAGTCTTAAATGGCCTCCCCTTTATTCTAAGACTGTGACCCGAAAAAGGGACCACATCACCCCGATCCTGGCCTCTCTCCACTGGCTCCCTGTGCGATTCCGTATAAACTTCAAGATCCTCCTCCATGTCTACAAAGCCCTCAATGGGCTTGCCCCCACCTACATAAAAAGTCTTCTCACCCATCACTCCACCTCCAGGCCCCTCAGATCGGCCGACTTGGGGTTGCTGAATATCCCACGGTCTAGGCATAAGCTCAGGGGCGACCCCGCCTTTGCGGTTGCAGCCCCTAGACTGTGGAACAGCATCCCCTTTCCCATCAGAACTGCCCCCTCCATCGACTCTTTTAAGTCAAGACTAAAGACTTATCTATACTCCCAAGCCTTTCCTGACGTCCTCTGAGTGAGGGCTACATGTATATACCGTATGTATGTAGTTTGTTTTGTTGTGGTATTGTTATAACAAATGTAAAGCACTTTGGCCAACGAGAGTTGTTTTTTAAATGTGCTATATAAATAAATGTGTTAAAGAAGGAACTGCAGATGCTGGAAAATTAAAGGTACACAAAAATGCTGGAGAAACTCAGCGGGTGCAGCAGCATCTATGGAGCGAAGGAAATAGGCAACGTTTCGGGCCGAAACCCTTCTTCAGACTGATAGGGGGTGGGGAGAAGAAAGGAAAAAAGGAAAAAGGCGGAGGAGGAGCCCGAGGGCTGGGGGAGGGGTGGAGACAACCAGAGGGCTGATGAAGGGGAGGGGACAGCAAGGGCTAGCAGAATTGGGAGAATTCAATGTTCAAGTCCCCAAGATGTAGACTGCCCAAGCGGAATATGACGTGCATTTCCTCCAACTTACGGTGTTGCTCGCTGTGGCCATGGAGGAGACCCAGGACAGAGAGGTCAGATACGGAATGGGAGGGGGAGTTAAAGTGCTGAGCCACCGGGAGGTCTAGTTGGTTATTGCGGACCGACAAGTTGGTTATTGGGCAGTCTACATCTTGGGGACTTGAACATTGAATTCTCCCAATTCTGCTAGCCCTTGCTGTCCCCTCCCCTTCATCAGCCCTCTGGTTGTCTCCTCCCCCCCCCCCCCCAGCCCTCGGGCTCCTCCTCCGCATTTTTCCTTTTTTCCTTTCTTCTCCCCACCCCCTATCAGTCTGAAGAAGGGTTTCGGCCCGAAACGTTGCCTATTTACTTCGCTCCATAGATGCTGCTGCACCCGCTGAGTTTCTCCAGCATTTTTGTGTACCTATAAATAAATGTGACTTGACTTGACTTGACTTGACCCCTGGTTCTGGACTCGCCCAACATTGGGAACATTTTTCCTGCATCTAGCTGGTCCAGTCCTTTTATAATTTTATATGTTTCTATAAATCCCCCCTCATTCTTCTAAACTCCAGTGAATATAAGCCTAGTCTTTTCAATCTTTCCTCATATGACAGTTCTGCCATCCAAGATGGTTATCAAATATTGCAGCAGGATCTTGATCTGATGGGCAAGTGGGGTGAGGAATGGTTAATGACATTTAATGCAGATGAGTGCGTGATGTTGCATTTTTGGCTGGACTTAAGATGGACGCAACAAGCTGGAGTAACTTAGCTGGTCAGACTGCATCTCTGGAGAAAAGGAATAGGTGGCATTACGGGTCGAGACCCTTCTTCTGACTGGACACGGGGCTCACTGTATTCCAGCACTTTCTCTATTTTGCAATAAACAATGGGTTGACCTCCTCCAGCAGACGGTTATTATAAAATGTAATGTTGTTCTTCTTAAACTTTGTTAATTTGGATGAATCGTCCTTTTGTGCTGTAGGTTTGTGTTGTGCTCTGATGCTCAGTTCAGTTAAGTTCAATGGGACCAGTTCTGGAATACATTGGAGAACTGCCCTTATGATTCATGCTAAACATGCTGGAGATGTGTAAATAAAATCCCTATCAGAGAGGGATACCATTGTCGTAATCTAACATGGTGTCAGATTCATGTTCTGTGGTTAATGGTTCACACGTTCTAGGTGCAGAATTAGGCCATTCGGCCAATCAAGTCTACTCTGCCATTCAATCATGGCTGACCTATCTTTCCCTCTCAACCTAATTCGCCTGCCTTCTCCCCATAACCCCTGACACTCGTACTACTCAAGAATGTATCATTCTCCACCTTAAAACTATCCCTTGACTTGGCCTCCACAGCCTTCTGCAGCAAAGATTTCCATTGACTCTGACTAAAGAAGTTCCTCCTCATCTCCTTTCTAAAGGAATGTCTTTTATTCTGAGGCCATGGCCAATTTCCAAATCTCCCCGATGTTCTGTCTCCTTCCCCCTCCCCCAGGCATTCCTTCATGGATGCCAAACCAGTCCACAACCCATTATTTTCCCTTCATGAACAGAACAGCAAAGGAAAAACCTTCTACCCTCAGCTTCCTAATTGTTGGGAGTTTGCATCAGCTGACTCATGATAGCAAGTGAATAGCCCAAGGTACACACATCATGTTATGCACTGTCCAGGCCAGTGAATTGGAGGCATTCAGCCCTTCATTCAGCCCAACATGCCATGACAACCAAGATACCCTGTCTCGACTCTTCCCACCTACCTGCCTTTGCTCAAATCCTTCTAAACCTTTCATATCAATGTACCTGTCTTTTAAATTTGGAGCTTTTAGAAAGGAGGTGAGGAGGAGCTTCTTTAGTCAGACGGTAGTTAATCAGTGGAACTCATTGCCACAGGGCTGTGGAGGCCAAATCAGTGGATATTTTTAAGGCAGAGATAGACAAATTCTTGATTAGAACGGGTGTCAAGGGCTATGGGGGGGGGGAGGCAGGAAAATGGGATTTGGAGGCAGAGATCAGACTCGATGGGCCATATGGCCTAATTCTACTCCTATAACGTGAACTTGAAAATGATTCAACTACCTCCTCTAGCAGCTCGTTCCAGATACCACCCTTTGCGTGAAAACATTGCCTCTAGGTTTCCTATTAAATCTTCCCCGTCTCACCTTAAACCTATGTCCTCTGGTTCTTGGTTTCACCCACTCTGGGTAAAACACTGTGCATTTACCCTATATATTCCCCTCCCAGTAGTGCAGCGGTGGAGTTGCTGCCTTATAGTGCCAGAGACCTGGATTTGATCCTGACTACGGGTGCTGTCTGTACAGAGTTTGTACGTTCTCCCTGTGACCATGTGGGTTTTTGTCTGGGTGCTCCAGGTTCATGCCCACACTTCAACGATGTGCAGGTTTGTACATTAATTGGCCCCAAGAGTGTAGGATGCAAAACTGGGAGAACAGAACAAGTGTGTATAGGTGATCATTGGTTGGTGTGAACTTGATGGGCTGAAGAGCCTGTTTTCATGCTGTATCACTAAACTAAATTATCTTATATACCTCAAACACCTCTAGTCACTTTATGCACCTCCCTCATCCTCCTGCGCTCCAAGGAATAGAGTCCTAGCCTACACATCCTCTCCCTATAGCTCAGGTCTTTGAGTCCTGGCAACATCCTTGTAAATCTTCTCTGCACCCTTTCCAGCTTAACGGCATAATTTGTGTAACAGGGTTACTGAACACAATTCTCTAAATGTGGCCTCACCAATATTTGATACAATCTTTAGCCCATTGTTTCAAAATCTGTCAAGACAACCAGGAAAGATATGAAGACGTTAAACACATGTCCAGAAATGTGATGCTGTTTCTTATAACATTGTATATTATTTCTGCAGTGCATAACCATTGGGCTGATGATATGGTTTCCTCACCATTTGTACGTGTAATGATGAAATCCCTTGCTTAGTTTAGTGCAGAAGCAGGCCCTTCGTCCCACTGAGTATGCACTGACCAGCGATCTCTGCACATTAACACTATCCCACACACACTTGTGACAATTTCTATTTACTCCAAGCCATTTAAACCACAAACCTGTATGTCTTTGGAATGTGGGAGGGAACTAGAACACCTGAAAAACCCCACGTGGTCACAGGGAGAACGTACAAACTCAGTATAGATAGCACCCGTAGTCAGGAGCAAACCCAGGTCTCCAGCGTTGTAAGGCAGCAACTCTATTGCTGTGGTGCTGTGCCATCCCTTTTGGAAATGCCTGGGAAACTGGGTCACATTGCACTATGCTGGTGCAGTCTTAGAACAAGCAAGTCATAACAGCTCACCTTCAATAGATTCGGTCCAGGCTAGGAATCCCACTCAAGTAGTTACCTTACATATTGAAGAGGCCCCAAAGCACCAGCGAATCCAAATACAACACTACCACCATCCACTGATCTCTCCATGATTCCTGAATCATTATTCAATTCTAGGTCCTACTCCAATTCCTGATTTCACCAATAGAGTCCGACCTCCAATTTAACCTCAGTCTGAGATCCAAATGTGGCCTCAATCTGAACCTTATCCATTCATGTCTAAGGCACGGTACCGCAGTGATAATTGGCTTGGTAAAATTGTAAATATCCTTAGTATGTACAATAGTGCTTGTGTTTGGGGATCGCTGGTTGGCAGGACTCGGTGGGCTTTAAGCTAAGAATTGCAATGGAAAAAGTGTTCGGTGGCACAGTGGTACAGCTGGTAGATCAATGGTTGGCATTGATGATGGGCCGAAGGGCCAGTTTCCGTACTGTGGCTCTAAACTAAACGTGGGAGGTCGTGTCTCACAAATCTGAATTTTATTTTTGAAGACGTGACCAAAAAGGTTGACGAGGGCAGAGCTGTGGATGTTGTGTATGTGGATTTCAGTAAGGCATTCAACACGGTTCCGCATGGTAGGCTGCTCTGGAAGGTTAGATCGCATGGGATCCAAGGAGAGATAGCTGAATGGATAGCAAATTGGCTCCAAGGAAGGAAGCAGAGGGTGATGGTGGAAGGTCTCAGACTGGAGGCCTGTGACTAGTGGTATGCCTCAGGGTTTGGTGCTGGACCCATTACTGTTTGTCATCTACATCAATGATTTGGGTGAGAACATACAGGGCTAGATTAGCAAGTTTGCTGATGACACAAAACTTAGTGGTTTTGCAGATAGCCTTGGTGCGGCGGCGCGGATTACTGCAGCGGCCCCTACAGCCCGTCTGTCTTTTTTTTTATTTTTGTCTAGTTAAATGTAGTTGTTTGTGTTTTTTTTGTACTGTTTTAATTGTGTATATGTGGGGGGCGGGGGGGGGAGGGGGAAACTTTAAAAATCTCTTCCCTGCACGGGAGATCCGACCTTTTCCCTGTCGGGTCTCCGTTGTCGTTGGGGCCTAGCTCCGTGGAGCGGCCTCCGACCGGGACGACCTGGGGGCTCCAGTCGCGGAGCCTGTGGAGCTGCGGACTCACCATCGTGGGGCTGGCCGGCCTCGGAGCGCGGGGAGCGGTGGTGGCTCGTTGCTGCGGCCCGACTCCGGAGCTCCAGCTGCAGACCCGTGGACGGTGATATCGGGAGTTCGCGGGTCCGGGTGAGAGACCGCTTTCCGGAGCTCCCGCAACGCAACTTCTCCAGCTCGAGTCGCGGGGTTGGAACGACCGGAGCGGGGCCGTAAATCCAGCGCCCGCCGGGGGCTCCAACTTTGTGACTTTTGGGCCCGGAGCGAGGCCGTACACCGCTCGGCGCGGCCTCAACGGCCGTGGGACTTAACATTGCCCGCCTGGGGCTTCAACATCGGGAGAAAAATGGGGCAGGGGAGAGAAAAGACTTTGCCTTCCATCACAGTGAGGAGGAGATTCACTGTGATGGATGTTTTTCTGTAAATTGAATTGTTTGTGTGTCTTGTAGGAATTGTTTTGTTTGTATGGCTGTGGAAACAGAGTTTCGTTTGAGCCTCTTTGAGGTTCAAATGACAAGAATTAAATCAAATCAAATCAAATCAAGGTTGTGAACGATTGCAGCAGGATTTGGATCGATTGGCCAGGTGGGCGTAGGAATGGTTGATGGAAATGTGAGATGTTGCATTTTGGGACGTCGAACAAGGGCAGGACCTACACAGTAAATGGTGGGTCTCTGGGTAGTGTAGTAGAGCAGAGGGATCTATGAGTACAAGTCCATGGTTCCTTGAAGGTTGAGTCGCACGTAGATAAGGTCAAAAAGGCTTTTGGCACTTTGGACTTCATCAGTCAGAGTATTGAATATAGATGTTGGGAGGTCATGCTGCAGTTGTATAAGACGTTGATGAGACTGCATTTAGAATATTGTGTTCAGTTCTGGGCACCATGTTGCAAGAAAGATATTGTCAAACTTAAAAGGGTTCAGAAAATATTTACGAGGATGTTGCCAGGACTTGAGGGTGTGAGCTATAGGGAGAGGTTGAGCAGGCTGGGTCTCTATTCCATGGAGCGCAGGAGGATGAAGGGAGATCTTATAGAGGTGTACAAAATCATGCGAGGAATAGATCGGGTAGATGCACAGCGTCTCTTACCCAGAGAAGGGGAATCGAGGACGAGAGGACATACTGTAGGTTCAAGGTGAAGGGGAAAAGATTTAATAGGATTCTGAGGGGTAACAATTTCACACAAAGTGTAGGTGGGTGTATGGAACAAGCTGCCAGAGGAGGTAGTTGAGGCTGGGACTACCCCGTGACCTGTGTGGGTTTTCCCCGGGTGCTCTGGTTTCCTCCTACACTCCAAAGTCATACAGGTTTGTAAATTAATTTTCTTCTGTAAATTGTAACTTGTCGCGAGTGTGTGGGTTAGTGTTTGCGTACAGGTAATCACAGGGCCATTGTAACATCAGGCAGTGCTTGTGGATGTTCAGGCTGACACATCGTTGTCAATTCACCAAACCATAAAGAAAGTGGGTTTCACATCTCACATACACAAGGACGGCACAGTGGTGCAGCGTTAGTTTTGCTGTCTTACAGCACCAGAGATCCTGGTTCAATCCTGACTACAAGTGCTGTCTGTACGGAGTTTGTACGTTCTCCCCGTGACTGCGTGGGTTTTCTCTGGGATCTCCGGTTTCTTCCCACACTCCAAAGATGTACAGGTTTGTACGTTAATTCGTTTGGTAAATTGTAAATTGTCCCTGGTGTGTTGGATAGTGCTAGTGTATGGGGATCGTAGGTCAGTGTGGACTCAATGGGCTGAAGGGGCTATTTCCGCACAGTATCTCTAAACTAAATTAAACTAATATACAAAAGGACAGATCTGCAGCAAACTGTCCACTGCTGTGCTACAGCAGCCTCCATCTTAAGCATGAGTGAAGAGGCCACAGGAAGTGTGGACCCCTCCCATGTGGAGGGAGCGTCCTGTCACTGATGGCAGACATTAGTGGTTACATTCCCCATCATCGTCGGCGCTCCTGGAAGCCCAGGACCATCGGAGGAACAGGGTAGGTGACAATCTCATTACCAAACTGAGATATTGGGTCCAATCAAGTGCTAAGTGAGACTAACATGTGTATGTGTGGGAAGGAGATGCTGCCTGTTCCGCTGAGTTATTCCAGCATTTTGTGTCTATCTGAAATGTGTATGATTGTTTGGGGTGTAAACAGGACGGATGTGGAGAGTGGGTTTCCTCTTGTGATAGAATCTTGAGTCAAGATTGTGTAATTGTAATATTTCCAAGTTGTGTTTTTGTTAAAACACAAGTAACTTTTAACATGGAATTTGTCAACGACTTGAAGAAAATATACACTGAGCCATGAGAAATTGAGGGCTAGCAGAGGTTTGATGAAAAGAATGGACTCGCCCTGTCCTGCATCACTCCACAAACCACTGGCAAAGGGCCAGGCTCAGCCCTATGCAGTGGGATGGTTTGTTTACGGGCTACTTGTCCCATTCCATCTACTCAAAGATGCTGCTTCTTGCTGTGGCTCATGTGGTGAAGGAAGGAACTGAAGATGCTGATTTATACCGTAGATAGCCACAAAAATCTGGAGCAACTCAGCGGGACAGTTCTGTTTGTTGATTTTGTGGGGAGAAGATAAAATTTGGCCATGCGGGGCTGGGGAACGATATGATTGGAGGCTTTAGAGGCCAGAGAGCCGGAATTGATGAAATCAGAGATGGTGTTTGTGATTTTAGACCTGGTGCTCGTCTGTGGGGTCGTCCAAGCCTCCAACCTCGTCGTTCCCCAGCGTCGCCCAGCCCGATTTTATCTTCTCCCCAAAATCCACAAACAGAACTGTCCCGGCAGACCCATTGTTTCTGCTTGTTCATGTTTCACCAAATTATTTTCCACATACCTCGATTCCATCCTATCCCCCCTGGTCCAATCCCTCCATACCCATGTCCAAGACACCTCACACGCTCATCGTCTCCTCAATGACTTCTGTATTCCAGGCCCCCACTCCCTCATCTATACTATGGATGTCCAGTCACTCTACACCTCCATCCCCCACCAGGAGTGTCTTAAAGCCCTCTGTTTCTTCCTCAACCGCAGAACCAACCAATTTCCGTCCACTCTCCTCCATCTAGAGGAGCTTCTCCTTCGACTCCACCCACTTCCTCCAAATCCAAGACATTTCTATGGGCACTAGCATGGGCCCCAGCTATTCCTGCCTCTTTGTAGGGTACATCGAATAATCACTGTTCCAGCCGTACACTGACCCTATCCCTGAACTCTACCTCTGTTACATTGACGACTGTATCGGTGCTACCTCCTGCACCCATGCAGAACTCACTGACTTCATTAACTTCACGACTAATTTCCATCCTGCACTCAAATTCACATTGACCATCTCCGACATCTCCCTACCGTTTCTAGATCTCACTGACTCCACCACAGGAAACAGACTATTGACTGACATCTACTACAAACCTACTGACTCCCATAGCTATCTAGACTACACTTCTTCCCACCCTGCTTCCTGTAAGGACTCCATCCCCTACGATGAGGCTCTCACTAGGGTCTCGTCGATATCCCGCAGCTCCACTCTTGCTCCCCCTCCCCCCATTCGTAACAAGGACAGAGTCCCCCTTGTCCTCGCCTTCCACCCCATCAGCCGTCGCATACAGCATATAATCCTCCATTATATTCACCACCTTCAACGGGATCCCACTACTGGCCAAATCTTCGCATCTCCACCCCATTTCTGTTCTCTGCAGAGATGATTCCCTCCGAAACTCCCTCGTCAACTGGTCCCTTCCCACCCAAACCACCCCCTCCCCAGGTACTTTCCCCTGCCTTTACCTTCCCCCTCGACTCCAAGGTCCCAAACATTTTCCAGGATGTGCCAAAATTTCCTCCAACTAAATAAGGACAAAACGGAGATAATTGTTTTTGGTGCTAAAAAAGAAAGCCTTAAAGTAACCCAACACCTTCACTCTCTGTCCCTGAAAACTTCAAACAAAGCCAGAAATCTCGGGGTTATTATGGATTCAGATCTTTACATTGGCTCCCTGTATGTCAAAGAATTGATTTCAAAATCCTGCTGCTCACCTATAAATCACTACATGGTTTAGGGCCAAAGTATATCACTGACATGCTTCCACTATATAAGCCTTCTAGACCGCTAAGATCTTCTCTGACCAATCTGTTAGTGATTCCCAGAGTAAATACAAAACATGGGAAAGCAGGATTTAGTTACTATGCAACAAATAGCTGGAATAAACTACCTGAAGATTTTAAGACTTGCCCCTACTTTCACCACTTTTAAAACAAGACTGAAAACTTTTATGTTTACTTTAGCTTTCAGCTAAATCTTAACTACATTGCACTTTTAACTTTTGCACTTTTCTATAATGCATTTTTAACTTTGCTTTTATTTTCTTTTAATTCTTCTATTTTATTTCATTTTATTATTTCATTTTATTGTATGACATGTTTTTATGTGAAGCACTTTGAGTCTGCCTCGTGTATGAAATGTGCTATATAAATAAAGTTGCAGTGGCAGTTGCAGTTGCAGGTGAGGCAGAGGTTCACTTGCACCTTCTCCAACCTCATCTACTGTATCCGCTGTTCCAGGTGTCAACTTCTCCACATCTGCAAGACCAAGCGCAGGCTCGGCGATCTTTTCGCTAAACACCTCCGCTCAGTCCGTCTTAACCTACCTGATCTCCTGGTAGCTCAGCACTTCAACTCCCCCTCCCATGCACAATCTGACTTGTCTGTTCTGGGCCTCCTCCATTGTCAGAGTGAGGCCCAGCGCAAATTGGAGGAACATCACCTGGTGGCTTACACCCCAGCGGTACCCCCTC
Source organism: Malacoraja senta (assembly GCA_038087875.1). Lineage (NCBI taxonomy): Eukaryota > Metazoa > Chordata > Chondrichthyes > Rajiformes > Rajidae > Malacoraja > Malacoraja senta. The sequence continues at coordinate 2,577 of JAXLNO010001648.1, read as the reverse complement.
CCCTTCCCAGTTCTCCCACTAGTCTTACTATCTCCGACTACATTCTTTGTCCTGGCCCTCTCCCCTGACATCAGTTTGAAGAAGGGTCTCGACCCGAAACATCACCCATTCCTTCTCTCCAGAGATGCTGCCTGACCCGCTGAGTTACTCTAGCTTTTTATGTCTACCTTCACTAATGGTTCCGTCTAGTTTAGTTTAGGAAACAGTCCATTCGGCCCACTGCGTCCGAGCCAACCAGCGATCCCTGTAAACTAACACTAGCCTACATACACTCGGGAAAATTTACAATTTTATCAAGTCAATTTTTACCTAAACCAATTGACCTACAAACCTGTGCGTCTTTAGAGTGTAGGTGGAAACCGGTGCTCCCGGAAAAACCCCATGCTGGTCACGGGGATAATTCTGTACAGACACACCCGTTGTCGGGATCGAACCCGAGTGTCTGGTGCTGTGAGGCAGCAACACTACCAATGTGCCACCAGGCCGCCCTTTAACAATTGTTCCATCCTCCTGTGGTTGTATTTAGTGTTTTTTTATTCTTGGCTTGTCTGAAGCATTTGAGTTACAATGATCCATATTGCAGTGGCTGTGCCACCGACGGTCATGGTGGCGCAGCGGTAGAGTTGCTGCCTTACAGCGAATGCAGCGCCAGATTACGGAGTTTGTACGTTCTCCCCGTGACCTGCGTGAGCTTTCTCTGAGATCTTTGATTTCCTCCCCCACTCCAAAGACGTACAGGTTTGTAGGTTAATTGGCTTGGTAAAATGTAAATTTTGTCCCCAGCGTGTGTAGGATGGTGTTAATGTGCGGGGATCGCTGGTCGGCGCGGACCCGGTGGGCCGAAGCGCCTGTTTCCGCACTGTATCTCTGAACATATTGCTCGTGCAGTGGTAGAGTTGTTGCCTCACAGCGCCAGAAACCCAGGTTTGATCCTGACCACGGCATGCTGACTGGACGAGTTTGTACGTTCTCCCCGAGACCTACGTGGGTTTTCTCCGGATGCTCCAGTTTCCTCCCACGTTACACTCGTTGGCACGGACTCGATGGGCCAAAGGGCCTGTTTTCATGCTGTAACTCCAAACTAAAATAAACTAATCAAAATTAAAAACAAGTTGACTGACAATAGGTTTCAACTATGTTTCAAGGTGTTTCCTTTCTGAAATAACAGAGGACCTTTCAGGTCAATTAAATACTGCCTGTACTAAGTCCATGAAGGGGAGGGTGGCAGGGAGCAGAGGCAGCCACATATATGCATGTTGTAGCTCCCATATAGGTAGTGCCGATGGTACAGATCGGAAAGGTGTGGGTTTAAGGTGAAGGGGGAAAGATTTAATAGGAAACTTAGGGGTAACTTTTTGCTCTCCATCCGCACTGCGGCCAAACATCGTGGAGTTGGCGGCCTTTGTTGGAGATTGACCGGGAGCTCCATCGCGGGAGCCTGCGGGACTTACCATCCCGGAGCTCACGGTCCCATTCGGGGGGTCGGTCGCCTTTGGGGCTCCATCTGGGAGCCTGCGAGACTTTAACATTGCAGAGCCCGCAGTCTCTGGTAGAGACCGACATCGGGGACTCCATGCCGCAGGAGTTTCGACCGCCCCGACAGGGGCTTCAACCGCCAAGTGCGGATGGTTCAACTGCACCAATAAAGAATAAAGAGAAAGAAGATTGGATTTTATTGCCAGTGAGGAACGTGGGGAATCCGCTGTGGTGGATGTTTATGTAAACGTTTATGCCTTGTTGCTTTTTTTAGTATGGCTGTATGGTAATCTGGGTTTCACTGTCCCTTAATTGGTACATGTGACAATAAACTGACCTTGAAAGGGATATGGGCCAAATGCAAGCAAGTGGGACTAGTGTAGTTGGGACATGTTGGCCGGTATGGGCAAACTGGGCCAAAGTATGACTCAATGACTCTTAAATCAAAATTGTCTACTTAACACTCAATTCACTTCTCCCTCACCCCTTTGACTTTTGGTACGTAAACTTGATATCCTTTTTCTCTCTTCATAGCTGATGCTTTACCTTGGACTTTACTTCCTTCGGTCTGATGCAGAGGGCTCGACCACCGGTAGCGGGTGCCAAGATCGCCCTGACAACGGAAGGTTCGAGTGCCCTGAACAAAGAAGGGAAGAAGATTGGATTTTTGTTGCCTTCCATCACAGTGAGGAAATGGGGGGGGGGGGGTGAATGTTCATGTTAAAAAAAAATGTGTGTCTTGTTGCTCTTTATTGGTATGACTGTATGGCAATCTGAATTTCACTGGACCTTAATCGGTACATGTGACAATAAACTCACCTTGAAACCTTGAGTCTGGGCAGACCAGTGATCACCCTGTACACTACACACTAGGGACAATTTACAATATAACCATATAACCATAACAGCACGGAAACAGGCCACCTCGGCCCTTCAAGTCCGCGCTGAACACTTTAAATTTTTTTTTTTTTTTAAACTTCCCCCTAGTCCCATCTACCTGCACTCAGACCATAACCCTCCATTCCTTTCCCATCCATTTACCCATCCAATCTATTTTTAAAGGATAAAATCGAACCTGCCTCCACCACTTCCACTGGAAGC